>CACSLK010027624.1:3188207-3198992 GCA_902706635.1 Striga hermonthica | reverse complement strand
GTTTTTCATAAAATTTGTTGTTACAGATTGCTATTTGGAAAAATGTTGGCAAAAAAAGTTTTTTCGTCCTTTAAGTCACCCCCGTTTTCATTTAGGTCCCGCAAATGGAAAAAATAGTCCGCAAAATGGTTTTGTAACAGACTATTCGCAGGACCAAAATGAAAACGGGGTGACTTAAAGGACGAAAAAAACTTTTTTGCAGAAAAATGTTTCATACTACAACATAAATGACTTTAGGTAACATATTTATTGTAGCACTTTAATTTTTTTTATTTATGTAACATATCATTGTAACACTTTTAATATTATGAAAATATGGCATTTAAGTAACACTTTTTGTAAAACTTTATGAATGTGTAATATTTTCATGTAATATTTTTAAACAAGTAACACATTTATTGTAATACTTTTATTTTTATCATTTTTAGTAACACAATTTAGCATCATTTATGTTTTAATATTTTATTTTTTAATTTATATAATATTGTCTTATAAGCAGAGCTGTAAACAAGCCAAAATTCGAGCTCGAACTCGTTAAGTCCTCGAGCTCAAGCCTTAACGAGCTAAACTATAAAAAAATATATTAAAATTTGATTTTTGATCCGTAACGAGTCGATCCGAGCTCGACTCGTTAACCAGTCGAGCTTTAAATTAGCTCGATCTTAGCTCGTTAAGGCCTCAAATTTGAGCAAAGCCAGACTCGTTTAATTTAACAGCACTACTTATAAGTTTTAATCTAATATGCATTTTCATCCACAATATTACAATTGATAAATTTAATTAATATTCTAAAAAGTACACAAAAAATCTTATTAAAAGAACTAAAATTATTGGTGATATCTAATTATAGAACAAGTAAGTTAATATATACAAGAAGATATATACTCTCTTATATTAACTCTTATAAGTTTTCAATCTAATATGCATTGTCATCCACAATATTATAATAATATAAATTTAATTATTATTCCAAAAAGTACACAAAAAATCTTATTAAAAGAACTAAAATATTGGTGATGTCTAATTATAGAACAAATAATAAGTTTATATACACAAGAAGAGAGAAGTGATCATATAAGAAAGGAAGATAGTGAAAGAAATAAGAATGAATTTGTATCACTGGATCAATAATATTAATGGACATGATGAAGTCAAACATAAGTAAATATGGTCAAAACACAATGGCATAGTTGTAAATACATATATATTTCATGCTCAATAGGACACTTAAAAGGGTACCTCTGTAATTTCAGTTTTCCATAATGAATTGGTCCCCACCAACATTACATCCTCACCCGTCCCCATTCATTTAACCTTTCTACCTCTCCCTCTCTCTCTCTCACACAACACACAATTCACACACACACACACATATGTTTCAATTGCACACGAGGAGAACTGCCGCCGTGCAGATTTTCGCCGTCCCTACGGATGGCCATTATTCGTCACCTAAGACCAGCGACGTCGCCGGCGTGTATACCTCTCAGTCTTGCACCCGCTGCTCAAATCCGGCCACGATAAAAAGATCCCCACCTCAGGCAACACCAACCGACGAAACGTTAGAACCATTTATCACTGCTCTCACCGCGACCGTGTCGCAGCCGCCGTGTATGTCTTATAAATTTTCGACCCTCACTGCTCTGAATTCCGGCAGCGAGAAGTAGGGTTGTAAACGAGCCTAGTCGAGCTCGAGCTTAGGGTGTTCGTGCTCGAGCCCTTAACGAGCTGAGCCAAGCTCGGCTCGTTAAATAAACGAGCTGAGCCAAGCTCGGCTCGTTAAATAAACGAGCCTTAAATTGAGCTCGAGCCTTTACGAGCCGATCTCGAGCTTTAACGAGTCGAACTATAAAAATATATTTTCGAGCCATAACGAGCCTTATCGAGCCGAGCCGAGCTCAGCTCGTTAAATAAATGAGCCTAAAATCGAACTCGAGCCTTAACGAGCCGATCTTGAGCTTTAACAAGCCGAACTATAAAAATTATATAATAATTCTATTTTCGAGCCATAACGAGCCAAGCCGAGCCGAGCTCGGCTCGTTAGCCAAACAAGCTTTTAATGAGCTCGAGCTCGGCTCGTTAAGGCCTCCCACTCGAGCTGAACTCGAGCCTTAACGAGCCGAGCTGAGCCAGGCTCAATTAATTTAACAGCACTAGCGAGAAGTTCGCCACCTCCGGCGACACCAATCGGCGAACCGTCAGTCGTTTACCATTGTCCCAACCGCAGCGTCTTCACTACCGTGTAGCCACCGCCGTCATTCATGTCCCCCACAGAACGGCAGCGATGCCCTGCGAGGTTTAACGATCGATATGTTCTTTTTTTTGTTGATGAATTCCGTCAGGTTCTGGGAGGTGAAGACGACGGCGGGTGACCATAGGGGCAGCGACCTAAACTTCTGGAGTGAACTCCGGCGAGGTGGATGGACATGACTGTTTTGGATTTGTGGGTTATTTTTTGAAAATTTGATATGTTTTAGGGGCTTGGTTGGAATTTATCTAAGTTTTATAAATTAAATTTAATACTTGGGGTAAATGTGTATTGTGAAAAAATATTAGTTAATGCACTATAATTCTACATAAATTACAAATTATTCTGGGAGAACGTGCAGATTAAAAATAATGTCATATTTTCTATGATATCTTATATTTTTGGATATCGACTCATTTAGTAGTTCACTAATTTATCAAAATGCCATCTCGTTTAGTTTTTTTCATAGGTTGATTTGGCCAAACCTGATGGGTCTGCTCTCAGATCTAGAGCAAACCTGTGGAAACAAGCTCAGATCTGCCTAAGTCGCCTTCGAACCACTGCTGGACCGCGAGAATACCTACAAAAACTCAACGACGGAGGTGTTTCCAACGTAGAGCCTCCGAGGCTCAAGTCAGTATGTGAAAGGGATGGAGAGAGGCTTCTTTCAGAGAGTAGCAGCAGCTATGGAGGAGAATATGGAATGAATCAGAGCTAGGTTTTGGAGTAACCTCAGCTCCTTTATATAGAAGCAGAACATTTACCTGAAGTTGCCAAAATGCCCTGGTTGACTTATGCGAAATGTCCAAAATACCCTGGTCGGTTCGCATTCCGTCCACCTCCTAGTTAGCATCTAGATTCCTTCTTATCCTTGGCAACTCTATTATGATATGTTGAAGTATATAAGAGTCGTCGGAGGTCTCAGTGCCTCGAGGTTTCATGAGTCGACTTTGGGTCTTGTCGAGTCGACTCAGGTCATTCTTGAACATCTGTAGATCATGTTACGCCTATCTGTTTTTCTGAGGGAAGTCGACTTCTAGAGGTCGAATTTTGGAGGTCGACTGAGAGAAGCACCTGGAACCTGTTAAGCTGAATACAGTTCTCAGGAAGCTCGAGGGAAGAATCGACTTTACGGAAGTCGATTCCATGATGTCGATTAGTCAGACTCGACTAACATGCCTATTTTGAACCGCTATGCTGTGATATTGCTATATCATCTGGTCCCCCCAAAAATTAGTCGAAGCAATTCTGAGCTTAAGAGTAGATTCGACGACTAAATTGCTAGCCTGAGTCTTCCCGCCTGTTGAACTTTGTTGTACATTGCTGCCCGAGGTCGGGTCCCTTTAGGGCATCTTCAACCGACTTCCTTGGTCCCAATCGCACCTCGATTCGTGAACAACTCTTTCGCTTTCACTTGTGTGAATTCCCGCATTGATTGGATAAATCTGAACTTTCTTTTCGAATTTCAAAATTCAAAAAGGTTTGAAACCTGACAAGATGTTTTCTCTCTCCGCCGTTTCGTACTCCGTGCGTCATCTTGACCGTTGGATCTGCCTTTAATCCGAGGGCTAGGGTTTCTCTTCTTACCCTATAAGTATTTTTCTCCTCCTTCCTTTCTCACTTTTTGCACTCAAATCTCTCAAGCTTTCTCTTCTTCTCCAGCAATAAAAGCATTGCAAGTTTTCTAGCGTTCGCTTCCTTTTCCGACACTCTTCTCGGATTTTCAGGACTTCTCTAACCAAGCCATCATGTGTAAGTTTCCTTTACTCTTCAGTTGCTGTGACAATGTGTTTGTTTATTGTTGATTTTTTTTTTTTTTTTTTTGTAAATATTATATTTTCCTGAGCTCTGCGCTCAGAGTTCATAATGGGCCTCCATGTTTTTTTGATGTTCAAAATGATTTCCGATAATTTTTCCTCGCTAGATCTTCAATCGTGGATTTTTCGCTTTTCTAAGTGTTTTCGTTCGCCAGTCGATTTTATATGAGAAATCGACTCTTCTGCTTTTCTACGGGTTAGCTAATCATCGACTTGACATTGTTATATCAAGTCGAGTCGAATCAGGAATGACTTACATGTTCCCCTCGCTCCTTCCCTTCTTTTGTTCCTCTGTCGAGTCGACTCGCGTGCTTTCCTCGTTTCTTCTTTTGGAGTCGAATCGTGGTTATAATTATCCTCATCTATTGACTGCCGTTCTTTCTTCTTTTTTAGATTCCGACTCCGACCCCATTTTCGGATCTCTTGCCCGTGAAATCGATGACTGTTCGAGTTCTGACTCTGTTCAAATAATCGTTGTCGGACTGAGTGCTGGCTTAAATGACAAGCAGAGAATTCTTCTCATTCCACTGCCTCGTCCTTTGTAGTCGACTGAGATGCGTATAATCAAGCATTGTCGTCCGGTACTTTAAACGAGGACCCTGATACTTCTCGTGCCCCAGGGTCTCCTCGACTTAACTTAATTCCTCGAGGTATTCCTCTTAGGCTTTTAGATATCCTTGTGTATAGAACAAGTCCTGTACATTCATTAATAATAGCTCCTTCAGTCGAGCCTGTAACTTTAGCCTGTCCTGTAGCAAAGTTAGCTGTTCTTAATCCCTTTTGTTATGCCCTTGTAGCCGAAATCGATGGCTTCAGGGAGTACAATGTGTTGGGTTCGATATACCATACGGAACAGAGTTTACAGCGAAATTTAAAATTTTATAAGTATTTATCTTATAAATACTTATTCCGTACATAAGTATAACGATATAACGAATAAGCATCATTTAAAATCTAGTAACTTTTACTAATTTTGATTTGATATGTAATTTATAAAAATTACCTTTGTTCTTGAACTCCTTCAAAACCGACGATGTATGAGGAAATCAATCCCCGGTTTGGTAACGATCACTTCTTGTGGTTACTCACTTTAGGAATCCAAATGTCTTCCATCTAATCGTATCCACCTTTTGAAGTCCGGTTCCGACAATAGTTCCTTCGCTAGTAGAAACTACTCGGTTTTTCAAGAAGTATGGAATATATATTTATAAG
The DNA here is from genome assembly GCA_902706635.1 of Striga hermonthica. Classification (NCBI taxonomy): domain Eukaryota; kingdom Viridiplantae; phylum Streptophyta; class Magnoliopsida; order Lamiales; family Orobanchaceae; genus Striga; species Striga hermonthica. The sequence continues at coordinate 3,193,718 of CACSLK010027624.1, read as the reverse complement.
GAAATTTTTCATGAACAATTTCTTGTATTATCACTCAACTCTTTGAATGAATTTTCTCTTGGAAGAATTTTGCTCAAAACTTAGCCATTTATGCGCAAATATTTTTGTAACACCCCGAGTTTTATTAATAAAGGAAAATACTAGCTTTTAATATTAAGCTAGCCTTTGTTAATAAATAGTCATGTTCATGTTCAAGTTCAAGCAAATCAGTCAATCAGATTCTAAGTTCGACTATTAGTCGATATGTTATTCGATTGATAATCGAATAAGTTTTCAGATTTAATTCCGATTCATTTACTTAGTTAATGAGTCTGGAATTAATAAGCCAAGTTGACGAACTATTCGAAATATTAACGTTCGGATTAAATCGTCAAAGTAAAGAATATTCGAATTAATTTTCGAATGTTATGTTCATGTTCGGAATAATATTCCGATAATTAATCCAGTTAAAGTTCTTTATGTCAAGTTCGGTTTACCTATACTGTGACGCGTTCACATTGGTACACCGTCCATTGTTAATTAAGTAATGGTCATTAGCCGTGCTTAATTAACTTAATCATGTTTAAGCTAATTAATCGAGATTAGCTTAAGATAATCATGATTAGCTTAATGTTAATTAAAATTAATTAACATTAATGAGGATTAATTAAGGGATAATCATGCTTAAGGTATTAATGAGCAAGTCATTCAGTTTATTTATATAAATCATGTTTTAGTTCCGATATAATAACATTGTTGATTATTATTTTCGGAATTAGTTATTTTCAGTCATTTCAGTCAAGATTACCGAAATCTATTTTCGACGTATCGTTTACGTTCGGAATAATTTTGGTAGATAAGTATCATGCTTAGTCAAGTAATTAAGCATGTTAGTTATGTTTAATTAAGACTAATAATGTTTAATCAAGTAAAATGCCGTAGCATTTTGGGGGAGAATATCACGTGTATTTCATAAATTGTTAGGTAAGTTATATGGCAATTATATTTTCCAAACATATGATTAAGTCACAAGCAAGCTTATGGCATGTTTAATTTTTAAGTTGCCGTGGAAGTGTTTTTGAGTCAAGTCTTTTCCCACCATCATCATTACTATGTACATGTGGAGACTAAGGGTTGTATGGTAGGATGACTAAGCTCCATATAGTACACCTTATGTACTAAAGTGTCGGCAAGTGGGTGAGGGTGATTGGCTAGAAGCCAATTTTACTCTTCTTCACAAAATCCATACGCCGGTTTATGTGGGAAGGGAGAAATTCATTTTAGTCTTGGGGAAATTACTTCAGTAAGGATCAGAAAGGGATATCTATATTATTAACATAATAAGTGAGTTCATGTGAGGAAAACTTTCAGCTTATTGTTAAGTTATTCCCTAAGCAAATAGTATTATTAATTAAGTTAAATTAGCCTAAAGCACACGCATACATGCGCATATGTGCGAGGACAAGAGAATCATCCCATTTGTGGGAAATCATGCAAGTACCTGAGAAGTTTGATCAGGATGCAGATATCAGCACTTACATTTTCAGATCAGCAGTTCAGGTGGGGACTCAGACTAAGTACTACATTGTTTATAATTGCTCTACCATGTACGAGGTATGTATTTTCAGTATCCGCTCGGAATGGCCGCCGGTCCATTCTGGGTTCTAGTGGCCTTATCTAACCACTAGAGTGTGCACATGGTCCGGTATTAGTTTGTGCCGGGAGATAGCGGCATTAGTTTGTGCCGAGCGGCATTAGTTCTGTGCCGAGCAGATTCAGTTACGTGACTTCGGTCGCGAGTACGTGACTTCGGTCGCGAGTTCAGACCGGTATCAGTTCAGTTCAGATATATATATGCTTAGCTCATGATATTGTTATTATTTACAATGTTTTGCATTAGTATGGGTTTCCACGGAGCACAGTGCCTTAGTGCTCACTCCCCAGTTTTACCATGTTTTTCAGGAACAGCGTCGGACGAGAGAAGTGAGCTGGTTTGTGGATTGTGGTCAGAGATATGGCCAGCAGCCATTGTACATTATTGTACAGCTATGATTTGCCACATATGACTTCCGCTGTCACTTTAAGATATTTCAACTAGCATGTCAGTTTTTATTTTTAAACTGATTTATCAGACAGATTTTTTTTTATAAAGTGTTACATGCAAGTTGATCTAAGTTAATCCGTTTATTCTTCAAAGTAAAATTTCAATATAGATAACGGATTTTCAAAGTAATGAATGATTTTTAGTAGCATCCCGAAAAGGATTTCGCAAATAAATATGTATTATTAAGAAAAGAATTTGCGAAAAATGCACTCTGATATTTATGGAAAAGCGGGGTGTTACAATTTTGCACCTATTTATACTAAACATTTTAGCATAAAATAATCAATATTTGATATATTTTATTTTAAATAAAATCAGATTTTATTTAAATAATCATACCAAATATTGACTTTTAATTAATAATGTGATTGGTTTATAACCACCATCAATCATTATTATTGTATTAATAAAAATAAGATTAATTATGTGGATTAGTTAACAACTCCTAACCACCATAATTAATTTATTCTTATTATTATTTAATCTTCAATCATATTAAAGATAAATAATAAAATAATAATTCTTGAAAACATTTTTCAAGACTTTATTATTTTAATCTATTCTTCCATTTCCTTATTTAATAATTTTATTATTATTTGGATTTGAAATTTAAAATCCAATTTTAAATTCCAACTATTAATTAGTAATTCTATTAATTACTAAATTAATATGATCTTCTTGAAAGAGGGACTCTGACTTGAATAACGTTGATTCGGGGGCTTGATAGTTTTTCCCGGATCAAACGCTATGTTGGTTGAACTTCTCAACGAACGCGGCTTGAATGTCGCTTGAATGTCGTTGATATTCTTGCATTGACTTGAGAAGCGTGAAAGTCGTCTCTTTACTTCTTGAGGAAGACCCGCCGCCTCTTTTTCTTCTTCTTGGCCTTCTTCTTCATTGAATGGACTTCGGGCGGTTCTTCAAGAACTTCTTCAAATCTTCAAGAGGGTTCTTGAGAGCTCTTGAATTTGAGACTTTAATATTTGAGATGTGTTTGATATTTTTTGAGGTGTTTGAGATGTTGAGGAGAGCCCTATTTATAGGTGTAGGAAAGAGAGTCTTGGAAAAGAAGACATCAATTTGATTGGTCCTTCTTGATTTGATATAATCTCTTTCCTTATCCTAAGATTTGACTTGGTAGGCAAGAAATAATAGCTTTATTAATTAAATATCTTATTTATCATGAATTTATGTCCAAAAATAAATAAAGACATTAATTAATAAAATATTAAAATTTCGATGTCTACACAATCCATTTATAATTTATGGAGATGCTACAGTCTCATTACGAAACTATTTTGTCGGATTTTGTAACTGTTTGATCAACTATTTCGACGGTTACATGATGATCTAAATATTACAAACACCGACGGAATAGTTCCGTAAGAGGATTCAATAGTAAAAAGTCAGAGAAATTAAATTAAAGATTGATTAAATTTAATAATAAAATTCCGATATGGCCAAGGACCAAGGTCAAGAGGTGTGTAGGCAGCCTCAAGGTACGCGAGTAAACTTTATGTACAATCGGCCAAACTTCATTTCTGATATTCAAATCGAAATTTGTAATTTTCCTACCATTTTTAGTTTTCTATTTTGTTCCCTATTACTATTAGTTTGACAAACCAAAACCAATAAAAACAAAAGGGGAAGACCATGTTGAAATATTGAGGTAAAATAAGCCTGACAGTGTAGGCTTGCTTATATAGATACTTTCTGTAGAAGCAATTTATATTTGGGAGCAAAGGTCAGCAAAGTTGTGCAGTAGCAAAGTTAAAGTTTTTTTTTTTACCATTTGCTTATATTGTTTATGCTGTCTTAGAAATTTTTGCTTTGTTTCTTTATCAGATTAGAGATTTTTTAATTGTTGCTTGTGTTAGTTATCTGTTGTTGTCTGTGTTTTGGCAGTTTGATTGAAACTTATGTTTTTTTTTTTTTTTTGTGAAAATCAATCTTCTCTAGATATTAAATATTACAAATCTAATGTTAAGTTCTCTTTTGTTTATGTTGAAATTACGGACTTATTTTGGTGTGTCTCTATATGTTAATAAAAAAAGTCTGCACTTTTATACTATATTATGTTCTGTATAAATTTGTTAAAAACTAATATACTTTGATAAAAAAAATGATAGGTGCCTAAATATCAAAGTACTCACTATAGATATGGTTGGTTTAAAATGAATTCATTTTTTTTTCTTAAGCTTCAATTGTTTGCTAACTTCTTAGAAGACATTACAGCTTTTTAGCTTTTGGATTTTTAGTACTCTATGTGTTTTATAGGTTTATATAGGTTATTATCGAAGGGTTATATTCTATGTATTTGTAATTGTGTGCAAACTGATTCATTTATTATACTTTTTGTTAATGTTTAGAATTTACCGAGTCATGTTCTTTTTTAGGTTGTTGCTCTTTCACCTTCTTGGCATCTTCACAAATAAATCGAAGCGCTGTCGTAATTGTGCATTTCTTGCTATCAGGTTAGCAAAATATTACTATTTCGTGTCCTATTTGTTTTCTTTTGTCTTAGCTTTTACATGTGTGCAATTGTCTAGATTTATGCACGCAAATCTCTATATATAAGTTTTAGTTATTTACATAGCAAAATTCCAATAAGATTGTTTTGTTAAATTTGAAATTTTGTCTCCTATGTCCTTTTAGGAAAGTTGTTAATGTCCCTAGGCTGAATTTTAAACCTTTCAGCTAATTAGCAGTTTAATCTGATTTAAGCAATTCATGGTCTACCGATAAATCTTTTAAGCATGTTAGGTTCAAGTGACAATAATAGGATGACTGAAAACAGCCGATCAAGCCAAGTCTCTTCAGCCCAACACTTAAAAATGTGCTCGAGTCTGTCGCCATGAAAATTGAAAAAATGCCAACTGTACCTACTCCAGAAAGTTCAACCAAAAGGCGCATCAACTTCGACGACCAGCAAGTCGCCGCACAAACAACCAGCTCAACCACAACACAATCATCATCACAACCAATCCTCCAGACACCACACGAGCCTGCTACGAGCCCTTCGAAGAAAAGTCGCCCAAAAATGGATTAAAACCTGCACCCAAGCTTTTGTATTTTGCTGAAAATGACACTCATAAACCTGATCCTTTTGGTTATTTTGACATCTTAACAGAATTGCAAACATCTATTTTAAAATAGATGTTTCTCAATTCTGTGAATGTATTCCTATGTATGACATCTGTTGTAGTCTGGCACTTTCTACTACTTATTTTATTAGCTGTAAAAACAATATAAACCTTATGTTTATTTTGGTACCCTACTTTTTAATTTACAGGTGATTCCCTATTCCTTCTACATAAAATACTGCACCTACATATTTCAAAGATACATGGGCATATCAATTTGCCTCCTTGGGCAGGCTGTGCTTGCACAACCAACAGTTTTCTAGTATATATATATATATATATATA
>CACSLK010027624.1:3160721-3172459 GCA_902706635.1 Striga hermonthica | reverse complement strand
AAAAAAAAAAAAAAAAAATAAAAGAAAAAAAGCATGCGCATCATATATTGAATAAAATATAATTTAAAACAAACAAAAAAAATTAAAAAAAAAAAGATAAAAGGTTGAATGGCGTTCAATCCAGTGAACGGGTTAGTGGGCCCCCCCTTAATGAATGATCTGCATCCGAATGAACAGGCGAGGGGGCGTTTAAACGGGAATTTAACATAGCTGATGCAGATGCTCTTAAGTATTTAAATCATTATTATATTAATTAATAATTAAAAATATTAGTATAGATGAGTATTAAATTATAAATTTGACATTATAGATATGAAAAAGTAAGGGTATTGTAGGCATATCATATTTTTACAGATTCATTGGCTCTTTTATAATAGTATTTTAACATAGCTGATGCAGATGCTCTTAAGTATTTAAATCATTATTATATTAATTAATAATTAAAAATATTAGTATAGATGAGTATTAAATTATAAATTTGACATTATAGATATGAAAAAGTAAGGGTATTGTAGGCATATCATATTTTTACAGATTCATTGGCTCTTTTATAATAATATAGAAAATCACTAATTTCTAGAATAAGCATTAAATATTTTAACAAAAGGTTCTAAAAAAATTGTAATAAACTTGCAAAATAGCCAAATAAATAGCCGAGAAGTGGGACCATATTGAGAGAGCAATTTAAACATACATACATGTACAAATAAAGGGAAATGTTGCAGTCTCGTTACGGAACCATTCTGTTGAGGTTTGTAACTGTTAGATTATCATGTAATCGTCGAAAATAGTTGATCAAACTGTTACAAACCGCGACGGAATAGTTTCATAACGGAACCGTAGCATTTCCACAAATATAATGAAAAGAAAAACCCGAAATGAACTTGGTTATTTGGATTCGATCGTTTCGACTGTTCCCCATTTTTAGACAAATGAAAACAACAGCCCTAATCTATATTCCGTTGTTTAATAATGGAAAACAAACATAATGGGAGAACATTACAGAGAACGAAGCATATTTTCCAGCAATCACCACTTCACCCAGTGGATTCAATAATCATGCTTCCCCATAACACAATTTGCAGAATTATGGCCTACTGAGTGTAATTATTTAACCAAATATTTTTATAAATTACTAATTTTGATACAAAATACAAAAATGCGCACACAAACAAATGCAAAACATCACTAGTATGATCTTTAAGTTATCGAGAAATACTACATCCTGTTACGGAAACATTTTTTCGTGATTGGAAACCGTTAGATCATCATGCCGTCATGGATAGTTGATCTAACGATTACAAACCCCGACTGTATAGTTCCGAAACGAAACCGTAGAATCTCCCTAAGTTATCTCTTTCTCTTACACACACACTTGAGTTTATTCTGCTAATCAAACGGGACAAGGATCCTCAGGTCGAAACCCAGACAAGATTATCCGGTGGGAAAAAATGGCAAACGGGCGGGCCCCCTGGCTCAATCCCCAGCACCCGGAATGCCACGTGGTCCGAATCCCACTCCCGCGTGTCCATGTGGCACATAGCCACAGCCTCAACTCGCTCCCCGTCTTCCCCCGAAAGCGAAACCTCGTACAGCTTGTTATCGCTGTCCTGGCTATGGCAGTAGAAAACTGCGTAGGGGTAAGGCAACACGTGGCAACCCACTATCCTCCGCGCTGATATCTCCACAGGCGCCTCGATAACCGTGTAGTTCCTCAAAACCGGCATGGGGCCCACGGGGTAATTCGTCGTGATCACGCGGAATTCGGATCGAAAACCGAAGATGGAGCGGAGGGAGTCGAGCATGGACTCGAGCGACGTGGCACAGAACTTGGACTCCCCGGTGATGGGTGGGGACTCACAGTGGTCGAGGGTTGCCCGCATGGCAAGGGCCTGTTTGGATGCAGCGGTTAATGAGAATAGCCGGAGGATGCTTGGGAGTTGTGAGGATGAGAAAGGGATTGAATCGGATTCTTGACGGGAGAGTAGGCGTGGGGAGGTTGAAGGCTCGTTTGTCGGGAAATAGAGGCGGAGTTTGGTGCCAGTTTGGAGGGTGTTGTGGTGGAAGAAGACGCTAAGTTCGGGGTCGTTTTCGGATGGTAGTGTTTTTTGATCGTGTTGTGGAGCTTGATGGCCGTGTTCTCGGTTTGTGTGGCTGCTTGTTGTTTTGAGACACTGCAGATTACCAAGTGTTGAGTTAAATAATGTGTGTATAGTGATTATATACATATATTGTTGGGTACGTATTCGCCCGTCAAAGGCCCACAGGAAGTGGCGACAATCTTTAGAATTTTCGTAACACCATTTTTCCATTTACTTTTTAAACCATCATCTTCTAAAGAAGCACATATTATCAAATTACAGCACAAATCAGAAGCATGCCGAACTTTCTTAAAGATTAATTAACACGTAACCAGAATCAAATCACAAGCAAACATCACCAAGAAAAACATCTTTATTTATATACAAAATAATGAAAACTTAATTAAAACAAAAAAAAAAAAAATTGTGCTAGGTTTTTTACCTTAATGAAAAAGACCAAGCAAAAAATTAGGAGGGGAGTGAGCTTTGAACCCATAGGTCGATATCTTGATTCCTTTTTTTTTTTTTCCTTCTATTAATTTCTGATGAAATACTCTCTATGCCAAGGAAAAATTATGGTATGATGATCCAAAGAGGGGGTGGATTGATTATAACGTATAATAATATATTGGAAATAGTGTGTGTCCCTGTTGTTTGGTTGGAGAAATAACACCACTTCAAGAAGGGACGAGGGTTTATTTCCTTTTTGTTTATTTTGGTAGCCAACCACCGTATTCGAACCTATGTCTCGACTAATTCGTTTGTCGACTCAAGTCGCACACCTGGTAGTGATGTGAGTTAGTCTCCCAACAAAATTTTTTCGCAATTACAAGGATTCGAACTCGATAAAACGACATCAATTTGCTTACCACTAGAATCACCCTTTGTTTGTACTTTTTTTTTTAAATAAAATAATTCAACTCGGGTTTTTTCATGGTAATAAATGTCAGAAACGTCCCCTGAATAAAGTTTCAGGCTGAGTTCATTTAACTAATCCCAACTTTCTTAAAGTCAAACCCGATATTAATTCGTATTTTATTGGTGCGAAGTCAAAAGATTAAATGTGCACATGGGGGCCACAAAGTCAGAAGATAAGTTGAGAAGAAGAAATGCACTATATTTTTTGCATGTTTATGTAATCAATGAATCAAATGCTGGTAGTGGATACAAATTGACGTTCAAGCAGAAATCTTTGTAGCTATCTTCTTATTTTTTTTCTTCTTTTTTTTTTCTACTTTTTTAATCATTTAACTGGACGTAAAACAAAACCAAAAATTTTTATTTTTAGTTCAAGTTGGTCATCATCTAGAACCCGAATTTTGAAAAACACGTGTTAATCATTAGGCGGGTCGTTTCATCATATTATTAATAAAAAAATTGTTATATTTCAGTAAAAAATCATACGCTAATATATTTCATTAGAAATTGTAACAGATATTTTAATAGTATAGTTTCTGTTGTGTAAATTATGAAGATTGGCAGTAATCGAAGAACCTTCTTCAGTTCTTAGAATTCGGTCAAACACAAGGAATAATTAAGGGAAGTTGACTTGAGTGCTTGAATATATTTTTAATTGGGATTGTTATTTAATAATGTGTGTTTGTTATGGCAGGTCTAAAGAAAGGAAGGCGGGATTTGCTTTCCATATAAGCTAGATGAGTGCGGACTTGGACGCGAGAATAGAAGACCTACCATACCTGGTCATAACTTGGAGACAAAGCTAGAGGAAGACTTACCTAATGCAATTCGAAGATAAAAGGAGGACGAGACGCATGTTGAGGATGACTTTTTGATATTCTTTTGTTTAGTGAAATTTGAATTGACTTTTATATTTTTGGAGTGAAGTGAGAATAGGGGAGATATACTTGTACGAGAGAAAATCGAGAGTGGACGGAGGTTCATTCAAGAATAGTTTGAGGGATTCAAACCAGAAATCCACAAGGGATTTGTGGTCGGATAAGTAGTAGTACAAATCATTGTTCGAGTGGAGTGTAGAGGGAGTCTATACAGTAAATCCTTGAATAATGTTCGGGATATTTGCATTAATGACAGAGATCTGAAGGGAGAGTGGGACGCTCTCCTGAAGGTTCAATTTTCAGTAATACTGCTTCCGCAATTGATTGAATCTTCCTTGATGTCTGTTTGATTAATTTATATGTAACTCTGAATACTTGGTGTACAAGTCTCAAATTTCAATTAGCACCAGAGCGGGTTTTCGTTTGGATTACGAAAGATCTAAGGACTTGTGTTACTGGGCAATCATGAATCAAGAAAGTGGATCGATGTCTAGGCCTCCGCAATTGGATGGTTCCAACTACTCGTATTGGAAATCTATGATGACGATCTTCCCAAGATCGCTTGGAAGAGACACGTGGGAAAGTGTTGAAAAAGGATGAGAGCATCCGGTCATGCCAGAAGCACCAGATCAAGGAAAAGGAGCTCGACGACTACAATTCTTAAACCAAAAGATAACTGGACAAATGCTGAGAAGCTTCAAAAAGAAGCCAACTACTGCGCCTTGTATGCGACCATGATGGCAGTGGATCAAACGAGACAGAAGATGATAATTCAATGCAAGACTGGGAAAGATGCTTGTCGTATCTTACAGCGACAATTTGAAGGTTCAACGGCTGTCAGGGCGTCCAGACTTCAACGGGTGACTCTTGAATTTGACGAAATCAAAATGCAGGATGAAGAAATAATTGATATATACTATGCCAGATTATGTGATCTGGTGAATCAAAGTGTAATGCTTGGAGAAGAAGTCTCTGAGAATCGTCAGGTTCAAAAGATTATGAGAACAGTTGCTCCCAGGTTTAGGAAAAAATGTACAGCCCTTGAGAGCTTCCAAAGAATTGCACCTTTGGATGTTGATGAACTCCTTGGCAAACTGAGGACGTTTGAGATCAACAATAATTATTACAAAGTCAAAAGCAAGGGACTGACTCTCAAAGCTGATGTAGTTGAGGAGAAAGAAGAAAACGATGACGATGAAGGTTCGATGGTGGACGACAGCGAGCTGAAAGAGGCCCTTGCACTCATTGCGAGAAACTACGGAAAGATGAGTCAGAAACTGTACAAGAATAAGTTTGTTGGGAGGAAAGTCAACAATTCCAACAAGAATGCGTTTCAAGACAAGAAGAATAGTGCGACTTGTTATCATCCGACCCGGTAATCCATTTTATCCGCATGAAATCACACGTTAAGAGATTCATCATTGGTGCTACCCTAGCTATAATCACCCCGATTCAGATTTTGACCGAACTCCTTCTCAACCCAAAGAAAACTGACCTGCTCGCTGAAAACCGAAGTCACCGCAAACCGAGGTCATCAAAACCTAAGCAGGTGACGAGGCACCCACACGACCTGTTCTTACACCGTAAGTTATATCATCATTCAAGTGGGCCCTACTGATAGAACCGCCCTCCAAAAAGCCACTTTACATAAAGCAACCTTACACACCTCGAGATATGGGGCCATAAAGATACTATAAATAGAAAATTCTTATTCTTGTACAAGGATTGAACTCTGAACATTTACATATATACAAAAAATCCTGACACCTTTCACCTTGGTTCACCTTGGACCGGGGCCATCGATCTTGTTTTGATGCATGCCTTTTGTTGATATCGATTAAAACACCTTGCTAATCTCATATAAAATTGTTGTTAATAATAATAAAACAACAATTTGGCGCTAGAACGAGGGCCTCATAAGATATTTGAGGTCAATCTTTGAGCTATTGTTCGTCAGCTGCATCTTTTGTCATAACCATGTCCCAGTCAGATCATCGTGGTCATGCATCGAAGGATGGCCATAGTCGAAGCGCTGCTCAATCCGCCAGACGCCCTACGACGGTGCCAAATATGCCTGATTATACCACTTTGTTCCAAAAATCCAGAATTTGCACAAGGTTTTGCCACCTTAATGGCTCAAACTATACCCGGGATGTCGACGACTGTTCCGGGACAATCTGTTATTCCCACGACACTTGCAAACCCACAAATCCCATCGGCACGACGAGGCAGCGATGGGTCCACCTCACATGCGACGTCTCAACCTCGTAGTCGAACGTCACAACCGCATCGAGAAAGAACGGCGCACCAGACTGAAGCCACCCGTGCTCCCCTGGTAATTCCTCGTGAAGAAACTGTCGAAAGTCAATCTGGGCAACCTCGGCAATCTCCACCTCATACACAACCTCAAGCCCATTCATATCCAGCACGGGCGGATCTTCGTCAACAGATAGAGAGAAATCGTTTAGCTCGGCAAGAATCCTCCGAGTTAGAAGTGCTACGACGAAAAATTGCCGAATTAGAAAGTCGGCAAAAAGCGTAAGAAGACACCCCTCGCCGAGCATCTACCTCGGCACAAGTATATTCGGAAGTCGATTCTCCTCTGGCACCTGAGCTCATCTCGGAGCCCGTACCTAAAAAAAAAGTCCCACAAATCAGATTTTATGACGGGACGTCGGATCCCGATTCTCATCTCGGTTATTATACGTCTTAGATGGATCTTTATGGAGCCTCAGATGCACTTTGGCGCCGCATGTTTTCTCTTACTCTAGGGCCCCAGGCTCAATAATGGTACCACTCTTTACCCCCTCATTCCATTTGGAAGTGGCAACAATTGAGGTCGGCTTTCCGATCTCATTTCATCGGGGCCCAAGTATGTTTAGTCTCAAAAGAATCCCTCGCTAACATAACTCAAAAAGATGATGAAAGCGTCAAAGACTACATCGCTCGATTCAACGATCGAGTTGAAAACATGGAACCTTGCCATCCAGAAACCTTGTTTGTTATGGCAATTATCGGATTGAAATCGAATCCTATATTTCGCAGGACGTTATGCCAGAATAAGACAAATACTTTTCAGGAATTTCATGCCCCAGCTCAACAACATATCATCACCGAGGAGGCAATGTCTGTTCCCAATTTTAAGTTCATTCCAAAATCATTTAAGTTGGGGAGCGACGATAAGAAGCAAAACAAATCCTTCACCGGGAAACAAAACAAATCTTACCTAAGAAGTTTTCCTAGGGGGGACGTCAATGATCCTGAAGTCAGAGCGGCCCGAAGGCAGTAGCTAATGATGTGAAATCGGGATATCAAACTGTCTACTCGGCTGGGGCCGCTACGATTTACGAAAAAATTAAAGGAAAGGGCATTTTCCCTGAACCAAAACCGGTTCGGATACCTGAGGATAAATTGGACAAATCGCGATATTGAGACTATCACAAGTCACCGGGACATAATACCGATGAATGCCTGAGTCTGTTAGCTGCCCTGTTAAGGCTTATCAGTAATCCTCAATTAAGGAAATTTTATCGAAATTCCGACATCCATAAAATGGGGTCGAGACGTTAGGTCGAACCATATGATGATGACGAGGACGACGACCCAGGTGTTATACCCAAAAGAATCCGACAAGGGAAAAAAAGTGTTTACCTTCACCTCGAGTATGTCTAATACCGATGTAACCATTGAATCCCAAAGACTTAAGAGAAATCGATCCCTGAGTCCAACGCGAATCACGCTTCATCGGGTGAATACCAACAATTCACGAGTCATTTCATCTCGCTGTCAAAATAAAGCCTATGCTTGACAAGCTTACAATTCAGGTAAACAAGTTTTCACTACCGACTTGCGAGAGGTGATTAATGCCCGAAATTGTCCGATTACCTTCAACATGGAAGATGCGAACCTCTTTGCTCATCCTTACTCTGATGTCTTAGTCATCACTGTTTTGATATGCGGCATTTCTGTTCATCACGTTATGGTTGAAACTGGGGCCTACTCAAGCATTGTGATACTGAAAGCCTTTGATAAAATGGGCCTCGATCCTGCCGACATTAGGCCTTGTAACGATCAAATACAAGGGTTCAATGGGAGTATCTCCCGATCTACTGGCGAAATCACTTTGCCTGTCATATTTGGTGTACCTAAACGTACGACGAAACGTATCATGGAAACCTTCAAAGTCCTCGATATCAATAATGAATATAATGCTATCACCGGAAGAATTGACTTGTATAAGCTCCGAGCCGCTGTATCTATCTTTCGTTATGCACTTAAATTCCCTACGACGCACAGATAAGGTACACATTATGGGGATCAAAGAGAAGCTTGGGAACTCATCATTCCTCCACCGTCTGCGGGTATCCAATCAACCACTTCGCTCGATAAAGAAGTTTCGCAGCCGCCATCAACTTCCTCGAAAAATGTGAATTTTGAGATTAATAGTTCTGAGTCCGAAGTACCTCTCACCTCAGACCACCTGGAAGAAGACAAAGGAAGATGACCTGGGAAGGAACCGGTCCGAGAAGAAGACAAATTGAAACCCCGGACTCAGTTCAAGAAAAAGAGCCGAAATGATCGGGCGGAACCTGAGGAAGAAATAGAATTGGTTTACGTCGATGAACTGACGTGCCAAAAGTCATTACGCATTGGAAGTCATCTCAAGGAACCATTCGATCCGAACTTATTACATTCCTCAAAAATAATCCCGACGTCTTTGTATGGAAACACGAAGATATGAAGGGAATTGACCTTGGAATTGCTAGTCACAAGCTGAATCTTGATCGAACCATTAAACCCGTTGTTCAAAAAAAGAGAAAATTGGGGCCAGATCGTCAAAAGGCCCTGGAAGAGGAAGTCAAAAAGCTCGTCAACAACAAGTTCATTAAAGAGGCTAAATACCGACCTGGGTGTCCAATCCTATTCTCGTTAAGAAGAGAAATGGCCTGTGGCAGTTATGCATAGACTTTTCGGATTTGAATAATGCTTGCTCGAAAGACAGCTATCCACTTCCTCACATAGATTATATGGTTGATGCCACTTCGGGCCATAGTTGATGAGCTTCATGGATGCTTACTCGGGCTACAACCAAATTCCTATGGACCCCGAAGATTCTGAACACACTTCTTTCTATTCTACACGAGGTCCTTATTGTTACCCCCCATGATGCCCTTCGGATTGAAAAATGTCGGGGCCACTTATCAACGTCTAGTCAATAAAATGTTTACCAACTTAATCGGTCATACCAAGAAAGTTTATGTTGATGACATGCTCGTCAAGTCGGTAAATGCATCTGATCATGTTAGACATCTTCAAGAAATGTTCACTATTCTTCGTGACTACTCCATGGTCTTAAACCCAAAGAAATGCACCTTCAGAGTCGGATCTAGAAAGTTTCTCGATTATATGGTTAGTCAACGGGGAATTGAAGCTAATCCTCCCAAAATCAAAGCCATTCAAGACCTGACCTTCCCTACGTCGGTCAAAGGTGTTCAAGCTTTAACTGGCCGACTTGCTGCGCTTAATCGGTTCATCTCCATATCAACTGATCGTTGTAAGCCATTTTTTGAAGCCATCAAGAAAGGAAAACGGTTCGAATGGACTGAAGAATTTCAAAAAGCCCTCTTCAGCATCAAAGAAGCCCTCTCATGCCCACCGACTCTGCAAAAACCGATTCCAGAAGAAATGTTATATTTATATCTGGGAGTTAGTGACACAGCGATCAGTGATGTCCTCGTGCGAGAAGAAGGAATACAACAGTCACCTGTGTATTATGTCAACATGGCTTTACACGATGCCGAACTATGCTATCCCCCAATGGAAAAGCTAGCCTATGCACTCATCACTGCTGCTCGGAAACTACGTCCGTATTTTTAAGAGCACTCCGTAACTGTTAGCACGTCGTATCCGTTACGGCAAATTTTACATCGTCCGGACACCTCGGGCGTATGATCAAATGGGCCGTGGAACTCGGACAATTCGACATACATTACCAACCGAGAACCGCGATCAAAGCACAAGCCTTATCTGATTTCATTGTTGAATACACGCCGACTGTGGAAGCACAAGACGACGACCGACCCTGGGTTCTTTACATTGATGGGTATTCCACACCTAACCGAGCAGGCGCATGGATAGTTTTGGCCGACCCCAAAACAAATTATTTTGCCACTCGGTCAAATTTCTCTTTCCGACAACTAACAACAAAGCCGAGTACGAAGCCCTACTGTATGGACTGAGCTTAGCAGAGTCAATAAACATTAAGTGTCTTAAAGTCTTCTCCGACTCGCAGCTCCTGGTGAACCAGATAAATGGATCATACGAAGTCATGGAACCTCGGTTGATACCATACTTATCCTTGACAAAGCAAAAGTTGTTGAAGGTCTCCGTTCAAGTCGAACATATCCGTCGAACTCTCAACGTGCAAGTCGATGCATTGTCGCGACTATCTTCAAGCGTCGGAATGGAAAGTGCAGAGTATATTCAAATCGGACAGCAGGAACATCCATCCACACTGATATGGCCCTATTATCATAGTCTGGTTCAAATGTTAATTACTCGACTCGACAAATACTGCCGAGGATATCATCAAGTCGACATCTCCAAAGTCGACATGGCCTATCGGCCATCTAAAGATCACCACCGGTCTGATGATGATCCCAAGACGACTTTAGAAAGTAGACTGAACATAAGTCGACTTATGCGCTAGAAGATGAATAAGCATTCAGAGAGCATTGGGTATACAAACGTGACCTAAGGTCGACTCGACGAGGAACCAAATCGACTTATAAGACCTCCGACGACTCTCATTTACTTCGATATCGTAGTAAGGTCTCCTGAGTTAGAGAATCTGTATAAGATAAGAAAGAATCTAAATGCTGACTCAGGAGTGGGCGGAATGCGAATCGACCAGGGCATTTTGGACACTTCACGTAAGTCGGCCAAGGCATTTCAGGTATTTCCACTAAGTGTTTCTACCCTTATATAAAGGAGATAAGGTAACTCCAAACCCAAACTTTTATTCTCTCTATCAATTTCTCAGCTGCTGCTCCCACTGAGCAGAGCTCATCTTCATCACTCTCACTGACTTGAGCGTCGGAGGCTCTTCACCGGAAACACTTCCGGTGTTGAGTTCTTGCAGGTGTTCGCAGTGGTTCAAGGACGATTTGGAGACGATTCGAACAGATTGGAGCTCATTTCCATCAGTTCAATCCAGATCTAGGAGAAGACCCATCAAATTGGCGCTGTCTGTGGGGAGTTCTTGAAGGAAGTAAGAGCTCTGCACCTAGTTCCGATCTGTTTGACATGGCAGAGAAGGAGGGACTGTCGAGAAATCTGAACAAAGACTTCAGGGAGCATGGACAGACAAACGGCCGCCGTCGATTCCTGGCCCTAGACCACCACTCCAAGTGCTTGGTTTCCCACCGTTTGGAGGGCACGTGCCGTCGGGAGTGCGTCTGGAGGAAGAAACACCCATCACACCACCTGGGGTAAAGATTCCAGGGCTAACACAAGGAGGATCTAGCCAGACGAAGGCTGCGGACACGGGAGTCGACAGAAACGACTTTAAGCTTGGGAAAGCAGCCTGGAATGTTGGAGCAAGGGGCGAAGCCGCCACCCCAGGCCGAGGAGCAAACCTTGACCATGACGAGGAGTGAGATGCAGAGGATGATAGCAGAGGCAGTGGCAGTCCTACTCAAGCAGGCGCAGGTCGAGCAACCTAGGGTCAAGCAACCTAGGGTCGAGCAACCTAAGATTGAGCTACCACCCCATGATCGCGAGCAACAGGCCCAATCCAATGAGAGGCAAATTGGGAGGGCGGAAGAGGAAGCATCTCCCATCAGGACCGTTAACCCGCAAG
>CACSLK010027624.1:3139916-3152168 GCA_902706635.1 Striga hermonthica | reverse complement strand
ATGCGATGTAAAAGGAGATAAGCACACGAATAGACAAACACACGAGCTTACGAGGATCATCAATGCGAGGGGCGTCCTCGTCAACCCAAAGGCCCACATGGTTAAGGAGACCGTGATCCTTAACAAACAGACGAGCACTGTATTTAAATTTATTCAAGTTGTCTAACATATCCTAGAACCGGCTTGACTTAGGACGAGGGTTGTTCTGTTGGACCTTCAAGGTAATCCAGATGTTGGAAAAAGGATTTTGGCCGGGAGCAGGACGGATGTAAAAGAATTTGGTCTTCCATTTGGTGACGTTCGAGAAAAGGTCCTCGAGGAAGGAAACGCCAGGACGACGACCCAAACAATGGGCGTCCTTTATGAAACGATAACTATAACAGTACAAAAGGAACTCGGGCAAAAAACAACCAAGCTTTATTCGAGAAACTATGATAAAAGCTACCATAATGCGAATAACATTAGGGGAAAATTGATTTATGGGTACATTGTACATATTGCTAATTGACAGGAGCTCAGGTTGAATAGGAAATCGTAAGCCAAACATTATTTGGTCGACGAAGAAGGTGTAGCAACTCTTGGGAGGATGGGTAAACACATCATTGGGACCAGGGGCGACCAACTCCCAGTCAGAAGGCAGACCGCTGAACGACCTAAATCCCTTGATTTGGGCTGCAGAGGCATAAGAAAATGGTTTTAGAATAGCTAATCTAGCTACAGGACATGCTATGGTTACATCTCGAGACACAGAAAAAGGAGTTGATATCGAGAGAGGAATAGGACTCGTCCTATATACAGGAATGTCTAAAAGCCTAAGAGGAATACCTCGGGGGAAGAGGGATAGTCGAGGAGAGTCGCTACCTCGAGAAGGGTCTTCCCTACTTTGCATCAAGTCACCCGATAAGAGGGCTTGAGTATATACATCATGGTCAATCCCAAAAGTCGAGGCGGATGAGCCTTGGGATCCTTCTTTCTCGACTGCAGGCTTAGAGCCAATTTTTTCGACGGAGCCAGAACCTGAGTACTCCTCTATTTGACGGACGAGAGAGTCGGGCATAGAGCCAGAGATAGAGTCGGAATCGGAATCTATTGAAAGAAAAATCGAAGAAGTGAGGATCAGCAAAAGAAAAATTAGAGGCAAAAATACTTCGACTTGTATGGGAACCCATAGATCATAAAGTTGACCACAAAAATATCTATTCGACTCATTCGGTCCTAGAAGCGAGGAATGACCAAATCACAAGACGACTAAGAGGACTAAAGAATCGACACAAGTCGACAAGCGAAGAAGGGAAAGAGTCGTCTTGTCTCCTAAAAGCGATATCCTCATAAACGCGACTCGATCGATAAGAAACGAGTATAGAAGATCAAACACAAACTTACCAGGATCGTTTGAAGATCCTCAAGAACATGAAGAACACAAACCCAGAAACCCAGAAAATTGAAGAAAGGAAAAATAAGTGTTAGAGATGAAATCAATACTTACACATGTTGATTGAGGTAGAGAGTTCTGAGAAGAGTTTGAGAAGTCGCCGGATGCTACGAACGCCGGAAACACTAAAAAGCTAGATTGTCGGAATTTTAAGAGTTCTGGGAGAGAGAATCGCAAAAAGTGGAGAAAGAGGAAAATGAAAGATATTTATAGGGCGGTTAATGAAGCCCTAGCCCTGCGATTAAAGAGAAAATCAACGGTCAAGATAAGACACAAAATTCGAAGCGGCAAAAGTAGGATGGAGACGGCGAGTCACATCCCACTTACGGAAACTTAAAATTCAAAAAAGGAGGGTAAAGGACCATGTTTCGGAAAAATTCTAAGTGTAAGCTTCGTCTATAAATCAGGCCAAATAAAATAAATCATCGACATGACGAGTTAAAAATAAAGATGAGACGACTCATCAGTAGGAAACAGAGGACCTAACTATCAAATTTACTCTTAAGCTCGAAATCGCTTAGAGTAATTTTTGGGGTGGGGGACTAGATGATATGGCCCTATTATCATAGTCCAGTTCGGATGCTAATTACTCGACTCGACAAATGCTGCCGAGGATATCGTCAAGTTGACATCTCCAAAGTCGACATGGCCTATCGGCCATCTGAGGATCACCACCTGTCTCATGACGATCCCAAAACGACTTTAGGAAATCGACTGAACATAAGTCGACTTACGCGCTAGAAGACGAATAAGCATTCAGAGAGCCTTGGGTATACAAACGTGACCTTAGGTCGACTCGACGAGGCTCCAAATCGACTTATAAGACCTCTGACGACTCACATTTACTTCGATATCGTAGTAAGGCCTCCCGAGTTAGAGAATCTGTATGAGATAAGAAGGAATCTAAATGTTGACTCAGGAGTGGGCGGAATACGAACTGACCAGGGCATTTTGGAAACTTCACGTAAGGAATCTAAATGCTGACTCAGGTATTTCCAGTAAGTGCTTCTACCCTTATATAAAGGAGCTAAGGTAACTCCAAACCCAAACTTTCATTTACTCTATCCATTTCTCAGCTTCTGCTCCCACTGAGCAGAGCTCATCTTCATCACTATCACTGACTTGAGCGTCGGAGGCTCTTCACCGGAAACACTTACGGTGTTGAGTTCTGGCAGGTGTTCGCAGCGGTTCAAGGATGATTTGGAGACGATTCGAACGGAGCTCATTTCCATCGGTTCACTCTAGATCTAGGAGAAGACCCATCACACACATTCTCATGAAGTCCTTGCCGCTGACTGGGCTATAACTCAAAACCCTCCGACATGGATGGACCCGATTGTTCACTATTTGTAAACCGGGGCCTTGTCCCGAGATGCCAAAGAAGCTCGGACGCTCCGAATTCGAGCTGGTCGGTACACCATGGACAATGGAACCTTGTTTAAAAGAGAATATTCGGTTCCCCTCCTTAAGTGTTTAAACGGATCCAAATCGCGATATGTAATAGAAGAGTTACACGAGGGGATTTGCGCAACACACCCCGGTGCTCAAGCCTTCTCAGACAAAATTTTATGACAAGGGTATTGGCCGACTTTGAGAGCATACGCCACAGCGTGGGTCCGTATGTGTCCGAAGTGCCAAGTATTTGCACCAAATACTTACCAATTTCCCGAAGTACTCAAGTCGGTTTACAGTCCATGGCATTTTGCAAAATAGGGGATTGATCTCATCAGTCCCTTACCCACTGGGAAAGGCGGTGTCCGATTTGCAGTAGTCGCTATCGATTAATTCTCCAAGTGGGCCGAAGTTGAACCATTGGCCACCATCACCGAGCAAAAAATAGTTGATTTCGTATGGAAGTCAATAATATACCGATTCGGAGTACCAAATTCCATCATCACCGACAATGGCAGACAATTTGATGGCAAAAAGCTCGAGTCCCTTTGCGAAGAATACGGGGTCAAACACTTTTTCTCTTCACTGTACCACCCCCAGTCAAACGGTCAGGTCGAAGGCGTCAACAAGATCATAAAAAACGGTCTCAAAGTCCGACTTGACGCTGCTAAAGGGGACTGGCCAGAAGAATTGTCGCACGTTTTATGGGCATATTGCACAACTACAAGAACCTCTATATGCGAAACTCCATTCTCAGTAGCGTATGGCTCAGAAGCTGTTGTCCTTGTTGAACTCGGTGCACTGACTTACCGAATTCAAACTTATACTGAAGACTCGAATTCGGAAAATATGAAAGCAAATATCGATTTACTTGATGAACTTCGCACCCGTGCCGAACTAAAAAATGTCGCCTATAAACAAAAGTGCGAGAGGTACATCAGTTCCAAACTCAAACCTCCCATGTTCCGAGTTGGAGATCTGGTTCTTAAACGAGTCACAAGACCTTATCCTGGCCCACTCAAACCGAAGTGGGAAGGACCTTTTAAAATCATCCAAGTTTTACCTCATGGAGTATACCGAATTGAATATCCTGATGGGACTTCACATCAATACCCTTGGAATGTTGTGTTCTTAAAGAAATTTTATCAGTAATCCACTGAAGATCATGTAATATACATTCCTTTTGATGGACTCTCCTTTTGTTTCCTGATGAAATGAAGTCACTCTTTTGATGTAACGAGATTCAAGACTTCACTTCTAAATCTGAGCATTAGCTCGGTACCGATGTAAACATTCTGACACTTGGTTTCGCTGATGCCTTATAAAACCTCCAAATCCCGCGTTTGATTTGGTCAGGCTAAAGCTCGTCTGCATCAATTCAGCAAAAATGATTTGACGAGTCTCATTGACAGCTGAGTACACTTGGCTCGATTGATACCATTCCATAATCGAACCGTGACGAAGTTCGGTGAACCTTTTTAGCTCAGACACAGCGTGAACATTGTCGGGTTTTGCAAGTTATGAACAACTTGCAATTTGGTTTCCCATTAACACCGACCCTATTATCAAATCAATTTGTTCTCGGGTGTTATTTTTATCAAAGTTGCACGACTCGACTTTAACCCCAACTCTTTCATATCTTATCATCAAATTACTTTCTCTCACAGATTTTTATAAAACCGAGTTGAGATATTGATCTTGTACCTTTCCCGAGGTTATCACACTTGGTTTCAAAATTGCGAAAGTTAACGCAGCACAAAGGACAACTTGTAATCGTAAATCATAACACAGCTGTTCATTTCATAAAATAGTCGGGAATACATCATAATAACCTACTAAGGGCATCAACGTACTGATACCCCGGTTGATAACAAGACATCAAATACTAAAACATAAAAACTCTAAGCTTCATGCAGCATCATTTTTCTCTTCCTCATCTCGGCCAGTGCCGCTCCCTTCTTCAACCTCTATCCCGGTTGACTTCAGCATCTGATCGTGCAGTTGTTCGAGGACGGTGACTTCCTTTGCTTTCGCCGCCGCGTCTATAGCCGCGTCAGTGACCGGGACGAACTCATGTCGTGGATCTATAGACTCAGTCGGGACCTCATTCACTTCGGGAACAACTTCCACTTCCCCAATTCCCTTATCTTTTAGCTTGGCCTTCTCCTCGGCATATGCCTCAACCACCTTGCGGATCTGCTCCGGAGTCATATCTTCAAAATTTTGCTCGATGACGACGTTGGTAAGAGTTTCGATATAAATATCGGCTAACTCCTCCCTTTTCTCTTTTTCGCCTTCCAGAATCATGTTCATATAAGCACGACAGAAAAGATCTTCTCGCTCTTTGGTCAAAGGAGGAAGATTTGTCTTCTTGGAAAACTCTTTCGTCCGACCTAACATGTTGGCACAAAATTCCCTCTCATCGTCATCGGCTTCGACGTGCATGCCCTTGATTTCCATATCGAAGTTATACTTCTCGAGTTTGTGGAAAAGAAAGATTCTCAACTCATCAATGTCGTAAAATCCGGCGCTGCACCGTTCACCCATCGGAGATTAATGCAAGTGTTCATTTCCATATCCAAATTGGGCCTGACAGATCCATCTTCTGCTCCGACTTCAACAGCAGACTCCACTTGTCCTTCGCCGAGTTGACCTTAAACGACCAACATCGACTACTTTCCTATCCTCAACCCGTTCTCGTACATGAACTCACCATAAGTCGACTTCTCTTTTTCAAGTCTAGCCACCTCGGCTTGATGGGCTTCTCAAGCTTGGATCAAGAGAGCTTGGATCTCAGAACAGTTGCGGCGAGTATCTTGGTGCTCAGTCCTCTCCTTCAGCAACTTTTCATCAAGTTCTTCAACCTTAGCCTCAAGAGTTTTGTTGTGCTGCTCGAAAAAAGCAAGCTGACTTCTCAACTCATCGACCTCGGCTTTCAACGTCTTGCCCTCGTCGTTCAAAGTTGCAATTTCCTTTTGTGCCACTTCTATTTGCACATCTCGGTCGGAAATTTTTTTCTTTCAGCAAGGCCTATGACTTGGCCGACTTCTCTTGTAAAGACGCGATTGTCCTGTCTCTTACGGCCACAATGTGTCTCTTCTCTTCCAACTGCATTGCAATTCGTCGGTGATCATCTTCTGCCAACACTAAGTTCATCAGTGCCCAATCTAGGCACGCCTTCGCATAGCTCATGCTTTGAACACTTGAGAGAGAAGAGACACTGACTTCTGACTTCGGATCCCACACCATTAGGGAGACCCGCGCCGCATTTACCGCGTTCTCGGGCACAACGGTTTTAGCCATAATTCATGGAGTTTTTACTGACTGGAAAGTAGTAAACCAGTCCTCCACCACTCCTGCTGGGAGATTTAAGTTTTCCATCTTCTTTTCGTCTAAAGATAGAAAAGACTTTTCAAAACCGGAGACTCATCCTTCCCCTTGCCTTTGTCATGTCGGCCAGCATCGTGCTTCTTTTTCGATCTCTCCTCAGCAACAGGGGTATCCTCGGCAAACATCTTCTTCAACTTTCGCTTCTTCTTCTGCGGTTGAGAAGTCTCCGGGGACTTAGGGAGGGGCTGTTGTTCTTCAGGCACATCGGTACGTGCCCGTTCCTGCGGCACCTGTACCAGAGACAACTCAGTTCCTCCAACATTTTCTTCAGGTTCGACCTGATTGATCGCCTTGGCATTGATAACTTGAGTGGCGTCCACATGCTCGCTCTCATTTTGGCGGTTAGGGCTCGCTAAATTAACAACCGGAGTCGCGCTAGTGCCGGCTTCGGGGGTCTGGCGTCCAGCGGCCCTTTGCCTCAGAGCTTTGACCAAGTTCCTCCTCGTCATGACAGATAACCTTTGAGAACAACTCTTTCCAACTTTACTGTGTAGTTCGTTGTTCGGAAATCGGCGACGATATTCTTTCGCCTCCTCTATCAACTTGAACCCCTAAAATTAGAGCAAAGTATAATATACTGCAGTCATAAGGTTATACGAGTCCGCTCGGAAGAATCAAGGGCGCACGATCCAAGGTAAATATCGTCCAAAATTTTATTGAGTGTATAAATTCTTACATGGAGTAAATGTCGAATCAAACACTCCCGTAGACAAGCCGTCTAACTCAAGCCTCTAATCCGTGACCAAATCTTTATAGCTCCGAAGTTCTTCCTTCACTTTGAACAAAGTAGCCAACAGTCCTCCAAACTCAGGGCTCAACTTCGGTTCTTTGGTCCACTTGGCTACAAACACGAAAAAGCTCCGACCTGTTAGTACACAATACAAAAACTAGTCAGAACAACAACTTAAATCACAGAGGAAAACGTACAATATCTTGAAGATATTTTCATGGGAATGGTCATGTCGTCGATCGGAGTTTCCTCGAAGAAGTCCACTGATTGCCAATCACCTCCTACCGACAACCACTCTTCCTGAAACCCGCGAAGAGTATCCAGAACATCCTTAATTAAGTCGCCGAGTTTGAAGCCGGTCCCCTTTTTCCACAACAAAAAAGCAACATGATGACTCGACCGTCTTTCTCCCTGGGCTCCTCTTAAGAGTATAAATGCATATTATATCCCTACATGAGGGCAATCCGTACCCTCGTTTGTGAGTCAAAACCATAAGCCCGAGAATCTTTTTCCAACTGTTAGGAGTAATTTGACACAAAGCCAAGCCCCAATCCTGCAAATATTCGGTAACCAAGTCGGAAGAGGAAATCTGAGCCCCGATCTCAAGCTCTTGGCAAAGACACCATCGCAGCCGGGAGGAGGAGAGGTAATTCTTTCCCCCGGATACATAGCAACAACTTCACCGAGGGTGGAATTCAGACTTGCTCGCGCAACATCACTACGTCGGCATCAGTTAATATACTGGGTTCTCCCCAGTAATCCACCTCATTATTAGGCCATATCCTACCCGGACGTCTCTAATACCCATCTGTCGCCATGACATCCGCTTCAACTCTCTCATCCTCTTCGACGCTATTGGGTTTAATTTTTAGGTTAACCACAAAAGTCGGGTCCCGTCAATAATACTCAAAAGCTAATTCAATCAACTCACAGTCGTGATACACACTCACCGAATCCGAGGACGTTCGGCTCGAGGAACTAGTACTATCAACTTTCTCAGTGGCCATGATTCGATTACATGGAAGATTGAAAGAAATCGAAATGCTATACATAAATTAAGAAAAAGTTATGCGCGAAGCTTACCCAAAATGTACAGAAAATTCAAGCAACAACCGAACAAGGCAAGGAAAGTAAACACGAGACTATGAGCAATTTGCAAGTAAAAATCAAGAATCAGGGATCTGAGAACTCGTTTTCAAAGATTGCAAAGTAAATAAATCTCCCTTGACGCCAGATTACAGCTATTTATACTCGTCGGATTTCGTTCGTTAGGGTCCCCAATTAGGGGCGCGTACAGTCGACGCGACTGATTATCTCAGTCGACGCAACCTCTCTCCTGACAGGACCTACCTTCCACGTGTCATCCTATAATTACGCCTGTTATCCCTACTTATTCCTACCCGCCTTTTCGTGATACATGGCATTAAGTACTATCCGTTACGCCGTTTCAACAATCAAAACTTGCCTGGCCCTTCCCAACCAAAAATTTCACCAAGTGTCCTCACTTCGTAATCGACTAATCACTTCGGTCACTTCAGATTATAAGAGAACCTCAGTATAGCCATGTACGATTCACAACATAATTACCAGCTCGGAGTTTCCAACTATTTTTTATGATGTCAGCGACCATCACTAACGTATGCTCACTAACACCGAGGGCCTCTCTGTTATCATCCGACCCGGTAATCCATGTTATCTGCATGAAATCACACGTTAAGCGAGTCATCATTGGTGCTAGCCTAGCTATAATCACCCCGGTTAAGATTTTGACCGAACTCTGGCTCAACCCAAAGAAAACTGACCTGCTCGCTGAAAACCGAAGTCACCGCAAACCGAGGTCTTCAAAACCTAAGCAGGTGTCGAGGCACCCACACGAATTGTTCTTACACCACAAGTTATATCATCATTCAAGTGGGCCCTACTGACAGAGCCGCCCTAAAAAAGCCACTTTACATAAAGTAACCGTACACACCTCGAGATATGGGCCCATAAAGATACTATAAATAGAAGATTCTTATTCTTGTACAAAGATCGAACTCTGAACATTTACATATACAAAAAAATCCTGATACCTTTCACCTCGGTTCACCTCAGACCGGGGCCATCGATCTTGTTTTGATGCATGCTTTACGTTCATATTGATTAAAACACCTTGCTAATCTCATATAAAACCGTTGTTAATAATCATACAACAACACGACTTATTCGAAACCTGACTCACAACGAACTGAAAAGGACCAATGCAGGGAGTGTCGTGGTTTTAGGCACTTTCAGAATGAGTGTGATAATCTTAAGAAGAAGAATAAGTCTCTGAAGGCAACATAGGAAGATTCAGATGACGAAGGCACAGACGAACCTCCATCACAAACTCACAATAATACTGCTTCTGCAATTAATTGAAGCTTCCTTGATGTCTCCTTGATTAATTTGTATGTAACTCTAAATACTTGGTGTACAAGTATCAAATTTCACGTTGAAATGATGCTAAAGAAAATTCCACCAAAAATATTCCATTTGAATTCATTTTCCATTGAAATATTAGATGAAAATTAATGATTTCAATGACTATTTTTCCAATGATTTTTTTACCGTAGGAGTTCTGTTGCAATATGCATTTTCTGAAAAAAAAATTATTTCCACCACCGTATTTCAATTTTTGAAAAATATACCTATGGAGCCGTTAAAATCCTATGAAAATTCCAATGGAAAATTCATTACAACATAATAATTTTGTTGGAATCCATTGAAAAAATTCCAACAGACATTGTAGTGCTCCATTCGCTTTATAAGAGACGACACATTTTATTGTATTTAAATTGCATGGCATAATTTCAAAATTGTTCCTATAATTTGGTCACTTTCCAAAAAACAACCCCGCCATTAGCCACTTTCAAACTTGGTCATATAATTTGACATTTTAATCAAATTTGGTTCTTTTTATCCAGAATATGGATTAAAATGAGATTACAAAAGGACCAAAATGTCAAATTATAGGACCAAATTTGATTAGAAAATGACCAAATTTGATTAAATGGACAATTTATAGGACCAAGAATGAAAGTGGCCAATGGCAGGGTGGTTTTTTAGAAAGTGGCCAAATTATAGGACCAATTTTGAAATTATGCCTAAATTGCATTACAATTATTTTATTTTGTTGTCTTTGCTGGACAAATTTCTCGAATAAGCTTATTATGATTATTTAGATGTCATCGTCTGTTTAAGTTAACTAAACTTTTGTAGATGTCCTTGTCTACTTAAACGGCAAAAAATTAATTTTAGTCCTCTAAGTTAGCCATTGTCCAGTTTTGATACACCAACTTTTCTCTCATAAAAAATAGTCCATTATGTTACAATTTTGTCAATTTTGGTACAATAATCCCGAGGGGGCGGATTACGTGATGCCGTGGATAAGAATTGAAACGACGTGAATGGATAAGACTTTGGCATGGAAGGATTATAAGTTTCCATGTCATCAAGTAATCCGGTCACTCGGGATTACTGTACTAAAATTGACGAAAATTGTAACATAGTGGACCACTTTTATGAAGGAAAAGTTGGTGTACCAAAACTGGACAATGGCCAACTTAGAGGACCACAATCGGATTTTTGCCTCTACTTAAATTATTTCTAATTTTATTAATTTCGTCAATCAAAATCGTTCAATTTTCTATGTCCAATCGCAAATCGTATTGTGAATTCTCTTTAGTCCTTTTTGTTCGAGCCTAGTTCAAGGTGTCCAAGAATTATTTTTTCGGCCCAATGTCAGCGTAAAATTCGGCCCTTTTGTAAGATTTTCAGGCCCTTTTTTCTAGGCCTCTTTTGGCACCTATTTAAGTTTCAAAATTCAAACTTGGGGAAATTTATTTTTGGTAGGATTAACCACCATTATTCCCCATGATCTTCTTTCCCTTGTACTCGGTCATTAATGCCAATCAAGGGAGGATTTGGCCATGTGTAACTGCCATTTTAAGACCTTTAAATCACATCCTTAGAGAACCATTCCTTACATTTTTTTATTCGCTCATCTAAATTTCTCTAAGTTCTGAATCATAAGCACTTTTCTCCCTCTCAAAGTTCTTTATATCTAAACAAAATCTCCTCAGCGACGTGAAAACCCACCTTCGAGCAGCCGCTGCATCATCGAGTCATCTGCGAGTCCATCGCCGTTCGTAGTCGAGAGCACCGCACAGCCCGCGAAGCACTCGCGCGAGAGCCACACATCCGCTAAGGAGTCTCGTTGAGAGAGGATTCGAGAGACGAGAGAAGTCACAGGTCTTGCCGATGAAGCATTCTACTGTGTGCGAGCCCAAGCCGGACCAGGGATGAGGCTTTGGGGCAATCGTTCCATCCTTTTGGCCAACCTTGTGTGTAGATTCCTGAAGAAAGGTGTAAATCTAATCTCCCACTTGATCTCTTATGAAGCATGCTTAAATCTTAAATTTTGGATTTAAGGTTTGATTGGGAAAGTCTTCCGAAAAATATTTAGAGATAGGAACTCACATTTTTGTGCCTTATCTTGTTGGAAAATTTTGGAAGAGTAGGTTTGTTGAAACCTTGTTTTGCCTTGGAGAAATCAAATCCTTTCATGCCTTATACTTTTGGATTTTGCGAAATTAGTTGGTGTTGAATTGAGCCTTGAAAAACCTTTATTTAGACTCATTGTGATGTGCCTTAAAATCTGATTTGAAACCCCGAGCCATGTCTCTAAACCAAGCCTCGATCATTGATCGATTAACCGCATCATTGAGGGTTGCAAGCCTCAGCCAAGACTTTTGACTGCATCACCCCAGCAGCAAGCCACACGCGCTATGTTCAAGCTGCAATGAGTGTGCAGTGCTGTCGAGGCCCGCGTTGGCTGCATGCTTGGGAGACTATGCACGCTGCACTGCCGAGACTCGCACCGGTCGCTCAACAACCTGCAGCATCCCCTCAACACCTAGCATCCCGCAATGCACAACCCTCGTGTGCCCCATTTCCTATTAGTGTCGTAGTCACCTGCCAACACTTTCAGGAGCCTGCTTATGAGCCGCGCCCGATGTCCAAGGTGTCTTGCCAATGACACAGGCTTGACCAACAGCAGTGCCCACATTCCGTGCCTCGCAGCCAGCTTAGTGCCTCACACCCCGTGGTTCCCAACATCCCAGCGTATAGCATGTCGACCCTGTTAGAGGTATGCTGTAAAAGCGATGTTTTGCAAATTCTATCAATTCCATTTTGATCTGGCCATCATGTTTCGGTCAAAGTACATATGTTTGCAGTTTATTTATTTATGTAATACATACTCCATGTCTTATATTGAGGTAGTGTG
>CACSLK010027624.1:3124979-3137470 GCA_902706635.1 Striga hermonthica | reverse complement strand
GGACACACTCAACAAGGACAGGACTGTGTTTTCTCCGTAACATTGGAGATTGATTAATGGCCATGATAGTTGGATTATAGTTCCTAGTTTATTATTCCTCATTAATCATGCTTGTTTTATGTGATTGCTTATGTGAAAATACAAACATGTTTAGAAAATTTCATAAAATAAAAATTATATTAAGTGTGTAATGGGTTGAAATAAATTACATCCAAGGCCTCCATTATAGGTTTGTCAGTGAAGTGAATTAATTCGAGCCCAAAGGATATTTTATTTCACAGTTCACAAGGACGAATCTCCTTCGGGATGGTTATAGTGAGCTATTTCAAAAGCGTACGGGTTACCCAAAGGTGGACGTATAATTTAGGTAGTAAACTTAGTACTAATTAATGGGTCACGCTTAAAGTGCAAATAATTACGATAGTCCCAAAGGACAAGGTCGTTTTTATTCTTTTATAAAGTTAATTGCGCTGGCCAAAAGATGAAACCGACTATTAGTTAAGTATTGCCCGGCAGTATGTTAAGCTAATGGGATTTATCCCTCCTCTTGCGAATGTTTGAACCGTAGACGTCCACACTCAGTGGCCTGCGGGGATTCGGTGTTTTGAGGTGTTGGTGAATTTATTTGAATATTGTTAAATGGGACCAATATTTGATGTATAAATTCAAAACTACTTGAATGAGTAAAGACTATGTTTTCATGATCCCAGGAATTCAAAATGTCTTTCAATCCGTTGTCCGTAATTCTTAAAGAAAACAAACTTGTTGGTCCCAATTATATTGACTGGAAAAGGAACTTGGATATAGTGTTAACTGCTGAAGGGCACAAATTTGCTACTGTTGAGGCTTGTCCGGCTGTGCCTGCTAACAATGCACCAGACCAAGAGAAAGAGGAGTATGCTCGGTGGAAAAAGGCTGACGATATGGTGAAGTGTTACATCTTGGCATCTTTGTCAAATATACTTCAACATCAACATCAGTCTATGAGCACTACAGCGGACAGGATTCTCAATCTCAAGGAGTTATTTGGTCATCAGTCCCGGGCTGCCCGACAAGAGGCCATGAGGGTTCTGATGAACATGACCATGCGCGAGGGCACTCCCGTAAGGGAACATGTTCTTGCTATGATGGCCCAGATGAATGAGCTGAAGGTTCTTGGGGCTTTTATTGACGGGGAAACCCAGGTCGATATAGTGCTCCAGTCTTTGCCGAAAAGCTTCGAACAATTTCGGTTGAATTACAATATGAATAAGATGTTGATGACTCTTCCGGATCTTGTTGCTGAACTTTAGTCGGCAGAGGGCCTTTTTCGTCAGAAGACCCAAGCTATGGTGTCCCAGCGGGGAGAAGCTTCCACTTCTAAGGCTCCTAAGGGCAAGAAGAGGAAGAAGTCCGCAGGAAAGGGCAAGGCTGTCATGAGTGACGCGAAACCTCGACAGAAGGTGAAGAAGCCGAAAGGCAAGTGCCACAATTGCCAGCAGAAAGGACACTGGAAGGCAAACTTCCCTTTCCCCAAGAAGTCCGATAAAGGTACACCTTTTGCTTTACTCGTTGAAACATGTTTAGCGGTGTTATCTACCAGTACCTAGTGTGTAGATACATGGGCTACTGATCATGTCTGCAATTCCTTGCAGGGGTTCCAGGAAACCAAACGACTTAGGGAAGAAGAAGTTACAATCTACTTGGGCGATGCTAGTAGAGCGTCAGCAGTTGCAGTGGGAGACGTCTATTTAGATTTTGGCTTAGATAGGTTTTTAGTTCTGAAAGATTGTCTTTATGTTCCTTGTTTTAGAAAGAATTTAATTTGAATTTCTAAGTTGTTTATGAACGGTTTTTCCGCTACGTTTGATAATAAAGTTGTTATTCGTTTTGGAAAAAAGTTCATATGTTCTGGTTCACTAGTTGACAATCTATACATTATAGAATCTAAGTCATCTCCACTGCAACAGAAACAATTACTTAATTCATCATCTATTCTGAATAAGAGAAAGGAACCTTCTAAAATGAACGAAACATATCTTCGGCATCTAAGACTTGGTCATATTAACCTTAGGAGAATTCAAAGGTTGGTAGCAGACGGGCCCTTGGGGTCGTTAGAAGTCGAGACTTTTCCAACTTGTGAGTCTTTCCTGGAAGGTAAGATGACTAAGAGGGTTTTTAGTTCAAAGGGGCATAGAGCCGAAGATGTGTTAGGGCTAGTTCATTCCGATCTATGTGGTCCTATGAGTGTTCAGGCGAGAGGTGGTTTCGAGTACTTCGTTACGTTTATCGATGATTACTCGAGATATGGGTACATTTTCCTTCTGCACCGCAAGTCTGAATGCTTTGAGAAGTTCTTGGAGTATAAGGCAGTTGTGGAGAAGCAGTTAGGAAAAAGTATCAAGTCATTACGATCAGATCGTGGTGGCGAATATCTCTCGAATGAATTTAGGAGCTACTTGATGGATAATGGGATTACGTCCCAGCTGACTGCGCCTGGCACGCCTCAGCAGAATGGCGTAGCAGAACGGAGGAATATGACTCTTATGGAAATGGTTAGGGCAATGATGAGTTATAGTACATTACCAGATTCGTTTTGGGGATATGCCCTAGAAACAGCGGTATACATTCTGAATAGAGTACCTTCTAAATCAGTACTGTCTACACCATTGGAGTTCTGGTCTGGGCATAAGCCTAGTCTAAGGCATCTCAGGATTTGGGGTAGTCCAGCACATGTGCTGAGAACCGATACTAATAAGTTAGAACCAAGATCAGAAGTAAGGCCTGTTTGTGAGATATTCTAAGGAAACGAAAGGTGGTCTATTTTATAGTCCCGAGGACCAGAAAGTAATCGTTAGCATGAATGCTAGGTTCTTGGAAGAAGACTATGTCTTAGATCATAAGCCCAATGGTAGACATGTCCTTGAGGAGTTAAAGGGAATGAGTACATCAATACGATTGCGCTAGATGTTACACCACAAAGTACTACAACACGTATCGCTGATGATGCACCTGAGCAGGTAGTACCTTATCGTAGTGGGAGGGTTGTCCGGAAGCCCGAACGGTTCATGAGTCTGGAAGAGTCTTCTGAGGCCGTCCCGGACGTTCTTGAATCCGACCCATGGACATACAATGAGGCACTCCAAGATCGGGACGCAGATTCTTGGCAAAAGGCGATGAAATCTGAAATAGAGTCAAAGGACACTAATCAGGTCTGGGATCTTGTAGAGCACCCAGTGGCGTTCGCGCCATTGGATGCAAGTGGGTCTATAAGAGAAAGAGAGGAGCAGATGGAAAGGTTGAGACCTTCAAAGCTAGGCTTGTTGCTAAAGGATACACTCAGAAAGAAGGGATCGATTATGAGGAAACCTTTTAGCCGGTAGCCATGCTCAAATCCATCAGGATTCTCTTGGCGTTGGCCACTCATGTAGATTATGAGATTTGGCAAATGGATGTTAAGACCGCTTTCCTTAACGGGAATTTGGACGAGGACATCTATATGCAGCAACCAGAAGGATTTAATGCAAAGGGCCAAGAGCATCTGGTCTGCAAGCTGAAGAGGTCCATTTATGGGCTAAAGCAGGCTTCGAGGTCTTGGAACATCCGTTTTGACGAGGTTGTCCAATCGTATGGATTTACCCATTGTCCGGATGAGCACTGTGTGTACAAAAAAAGTGATGGAAACATGGTGGTGTTGCTAGTGCTGTACGTGGATAATATTCTTCTCATTGGAAACAGTGTGAAGATGTTACCAAACATAAAGGTATGACTATCCAAGCAGTTTGATATGAAGGATTTGGGTGAAATAGGACATGTTCTCGGAATCAAGGTCATTCGCGACCGAGAGTAGAGAAAGTTGTGCTTATCCCAATCCACATACATAAACACTGTCCTAAAGCGTTTCAACATGCAGGATTCCAAGAAAGGGGATTTACCGTTTCGGCACAGAATACCTCTATCTAAGAGGATGTCCCCGAAGACGCCTTAAGAGATAGAGGACATGAAGGCAGTTCCTTATGCATCGGCAGTAAAAAGCCTCATGTATGCTATGTTGTGCACGCGACCTGATATTTGTTATGCCGTGGGCATGGTAACAAGATATCAGAGTAATCCATGACCGGATCATTGGTCTGCGGTAAAGCATATACTCAAGTACCTACATAGGACTAAGGAGTACATGTTGATTTACCAGGCAAATGAATTGCTTCCGTTGGGTTACACCGATTCTGACTTCCAGGTAGATCGGGACGAAAGCAAGTCAACCTCAGGGTTTGTGTTTACTTTAGGAGGATGAGCCATAGTATGGAGGAGTGTTAAGCAGAAATGCGTGGCGGACTCAACCATGGAGGCTGAGTATGTAGCAGCCTCAGAGGCAGCGAAATAAGCTATCTGGCTCAGGAATTTTCTCCTCGACCTTGATGTGGTACCGAGTTTGCCCGTTGCGATCACACTGTTATGTGATAACAGCGGAGCAGTAGCAAATTCGAAGGAGCCACGGACTCATAAAGCGAGTAAACACATAGAGCGCAAGTAC
The DNA here is from genome assembly GCA_902706635.1 of Striga hermonthica. NCBI lineage: Eukaryota > Viridiplantae > Streptophyta > Magnoliopsida > Lamiales > Orobanchaceae > Striga > Striga hermonthica. The sequence goes on along the minus strand of CACSLK010027624.1, from coordinate 3,132,957 downwards.
CACCTGATACGAGAAATCGTTGGACGAGGAAAAGTCGTTATTGCCAAGAGGGTGACATAGTAGACTAGTCTTTGAGAATTAGATTGAAAGAAATTGTGGTTATTTTGTTTAGCCATGAGCTTATAAAGCATAAGTGGGAGATTGTTAGAGGTATGCTGTAAATGCGATGTTTTGCAGATTCTATCAATTCCATTTTGATCTGGCCATCATGTTTCGGTCAAAGTACATATGTTTGCAGTTTATTTATTTATGCAATACATACTCCATGTCTTATATTGAGGTAGTGTGGTTCGAAGAGTTTCGAACAGAAATATCACCTATCGATTCCTTATAAGACTAAACTATTCGTTCACAGTCTAGACTGGCAGTGAGACCTCACTTGGAAAAAGACTGTAGTGTATTCTTGATTCAGTTGGTCTTTGACTGAAGGATTACACTAGCACTTATGTTAAGTGTTGATCAGGACCACGGAAGGATAGGGATATGAGACTCACTGACCGTTGTTGTAACCTAGACCTTCAGTGAATGATGCGTTCTCTTAAGCTGTAAGATAATATAAAATAGGCATATATTTTTATTTCTTATTTATTTGATTTACCAAGTGATTCTTATTTTATTAGGATGACATACGAGGTATTTTGGTAAGTAAGAATAATTATATGATGTGCTATTATAAATTATTTACGGTCACTATGTTCCAGTGCGCTGGATTGATGGCGTCCCCGAAATGAGCTTAGAAAGGAACATTATGTTAAACCCTGCAGGTAGACGATTGTCTGACATAATGGTTAAGGTCTGAGTGGTACTAATTTCGGAAATGAATAAAAAGTTGATTAATTATTTTGTCAATAATTTAATTAATCAATGGACGTTATATCTTAAACATAGGGAGGTAAATCGATCAATTAGATTAATATTATTTAATCATGGAGGCTCGATTTTATTGGTAAAATAGTGGCTATGGGGAGAGCAATAATATTACTCTCGTGGGATGTTTTATTATTTAATTTCATTAAATAGGAATTAATTTTATTCCATATTAATTAATTAATTAGGAGAATAAAATTCCTACTAGAATCTTCTCTTGGGATTAGGAGACTTGTGAGTCTTCTAGAAGATGGAGATTAGTAGGAAATATATTTTCTAGATTATATTATTAATTGGAGTGAAATTAGGTTTCCTAAATTAGGAATTAATTCTATTCCATGATTATTAATTTAATTAGGAAAGGTAATCCTACTAGGATCTTCTCTAGTGTTAGGAGACTTAGGAGTTTTCTAGAAGAGATGGATTGGTAGGAGATCTCCTTCCTAGATTAAGTTAGTATTGGATTAGAATTAGGATTCCTAGGCCGAATGGAATAAGCCAATATTTATAACCTCCTTAAGGTCCCTAATGGAGCCTATAAATACACCATGTCCCAACCTCTCCTACATGTTGTCTTGGCCGATTTTTCTCTTCTACATACACGAGAGAATTACATTGTTCCAGAGTTAGGGAGATTCGATTAAACGCTCCACCAAGTTTAATCGAAGTTGGTGTTTAGGTAATCTGTTAGAAGCCGTTTTGGTACAATTTATTCGAGCCTTTATATTTATATTTTACGGTCATCATCATCACCTTGTCGCCGCCGTCGACAACCGCCGGAAAATCCCATCACCGCCGGAAGCTGTCTGTGACCAGCCACGCGCAACCGCACGCCACCGCGAGCAGTCGCGCACTGCCGAGCCCTGCCAGCGACGCCCAGCGACCCCTGCTACTCGTTGTTGCCATCCGCGCATCCCTAGCGCGCAAAGAGTATGCGCGCATCATACCGCGAACGCCCTGCTACCTTGCTCAGCACGCCGCGTGTTCCCAGACGCCAGCGCCTAGTCCGCGAAGGCCTAGGAGTCCCAGCGCACGTCCGCAACACGCACGCCAGCGCCCGTCCGCATCCCAGCAGTCCCGCGCGTACGCCCAGCGCCCGACGCGCCCCGCAAGTGATCCGTACGTTACGCCAGCAGTCCGCGCACGCTGCCCGCACGCTGTCCGCTGAGACCGAGCCACTGTGCGACCGAACCCCGTTTGACGTGTCGATTAGAATCGACTAAAGGCCAAACCTATCCGCCCATTAGGTTGTGGTGTTCAGAAGAACTTCATCAATGGTACTCTACATCGTCTCAGAGTCGGCAAAAATTTTAAAAGGTAAACGTCCATATCCTAACTATAGATTCCGTTGCGTTAAGATTTATTTCGATAAATTTCAATACTGTGCATGTTGTTTGACGTTCCTAACAGAACCCAACAGACCCGTGCGCACACAAGTGACAAGGGTGCTCCCAGCAGCGGAGTCAGCCCGCAGTCTGGACCCAGGTAGCATTGTCTGTCCAAGTCGACACCATTCCTCGTGGATCCATGAACCCCTTCTTGAGCCGTTGAGCTATTTTTCAAGCCATTGAAGTAGTTTTCATGCCAAACCAATTTTAACCTTTTTGATCAATTTTCTAGTTTTTCACCCATATATGAGTGTTCTGATATTCCATACAATTTTATGAACTCCTTAATCATTGATCTTTGATTGAGATATTTCATTAGTTGTTTGAGTAATGGGATAATTTGGTAGTTCAGAACGAGAGTGACCAGAACCAAGGTTGAGCAACTAATTGGAGGCACGAACAAGCTGTGGTGCCTTTTACTTTCTTGAGTTTTTGTTATTCGCAACCTTTTGCGAACCCTTGTTTATTTATGCTTTGTGGATGAGTATAGTTATGTTTTGAGAATTTGGTTTTCAATTATAACTTAGTACTTTGAAAGATTCACTTGTCTTTTATTGTTTGCAAAGAATGTGTTGCCGCTAATAACCCGAGCGTGATTCTTATTAAACATCATCGAGAGAAAGACCAAAAGCAAATCACCAGAAGAGGTGGAGAATGAGTATGTGGACATTTTTTGGAGTAACTAATGAGGACCCCAGACAGACAAGTCGAGTTCGCCACTACCGTTCATAAAGAAGGAGTTTAACTTGAAGAATGTGTGGAAACGTTATCGTGACCCAACTGACTCAAGGTGAAGAATAAGTGCCCTTTCCAGAACTAGGTGTACTTAGTTGCTGAAAGGATTATACTCGGGTCACAGTGAACCAGAGATTGTCGAACGTTGTCTGCGCAACAACACAGAGAGACGTAACAAGTGATGTGGAATGATTCGTAGCTACTGGCTACTGGTGATGTAGGCGTATTGCATGCTGGTGTTGTACAAAGGCATGCCGCACTTGAAAGTGCACTTCGAGTGGCTAGTGTGACGTTCGCAGCTTGTCGCGCATGGCATGCTGTGTTGCCTCATATCGTGTCAGCATGTCGTACCACAATTGTCAATTCACCCGTGTGTAAATTCGTATCATCCTGGATATTTTCGCATTTGTTGCAGCGACCTAAGTCTCCCCACGAAAGAACATTGAACCCAAGCAACAACATGAGCATTTCATAAAAGTGTTGGATACACTTCGCAAGGAGAAGTTGTATGCCAAGTTGTCAAAATTTTGAGTTTTTGCTGGATGGAGTTATCTTTCTTGGTTACATTGTTACAACCAAGGGGGTAGAAGTAGATCTTAGCTAGTTAAAGGCTTTGTATAACTGGGAGGTTCCAAAGAACGCGAGTGAGATTCACAGTTCTTGGGACAAGCCGATTATTGTGAAAGGTTCTAGGAGGGCTTGTCAAAGATAGCCCAATCGCTGACTCAGTTGATGAGGAAAGCAATGAAGTTCTCTTGAAGTCCGCAGTGCGAGGCCAGTCTCCTAGAGCTAAAGGAGAGATTGAATACCACACCCGTGTTGACGCTACCTGACTTACTTTGGAGGTTACGATCTAGTGATGCTTTAAAGTAAGGCTTAGGATATGCGTTGAGGTAGCGAAGGTGACTTGAGCTCGTTTAGGACTTAACGTACAATTAGCTATTGTCCAGGGAAAGCTAACATTGCAGCCAATGCTCGTAGTCGGATGTGTCGCGGCGAGCTAGCCTGTTTGATTACTCAACAAGAACTATTGATTCGAGAGTTTGCTCGATTAAAGATCGGTCTAGTGGAGCTGTCGTCCTTAACTTGTGGTATTTTGGTATAACTAGTCATTGCACTGAATTTGCGATAGAGGGTTGCTACCGAGCAACCAAACAATAATTTTCTATGTCGCATGCGAGAGCTTCTCAAGCCTTAATGTTCGAGCAGAGGCTATGTGATCTGAAAGGGTTGAAAATATAGAAGAGAAGAAAAGACCTACAGTTCGAGGTAGGTGACAAGGTCTTTCTTAAGGTCGCACTAATGAGGGGTGTGGTACGAATCAGGAAAAGATGGAAGCTGTAGCCGCACAGTATCAGTTCTTTTGAGATTCTAGATTGAGTCGACAACGTAGCTTATCGGTTAGTTTTACCTCTGGAGTTTTCGAGAGTGCACATTGTGTTTCATGCCTCGATGCTAAGGAGATATGTGCATGCACGTGGTGAACTTTAACAAGCTGCAAGTTGGCCAGTACCTTACCTATGAGGAGGTACTGGTGGCAATTTTTGCCAGTACCCTATGTATGAGGAGGTACATCAGTTGAGGAACCGGAAGTGGTACTCGTCAAAGACCAGTGGAGCCGCCACGGCGAGAGAGATGTGACTTATGAGAGAGAGGCCAAGAATCGTGTTTTGAGCTTCTTCTTGTGTCTTTGTGCCTTTTGTTTTCTGGTTTTCTTTTGTAATTTCCAAGGGTGAAAATCTTATAAGGAGGGTTGATTGTAGTGTCTCATTCATTTTATAGGAGTCGTCATATTTTATTGTGATATATGATATTATACTGGACCCGGTTTAATGGATAAAGCAGATACATATTGGAGGATAAGCTCACTACGACATCTAAGCCCAACAATAGGGGTCAAGCCCAACTTGGGCCGAAAAGGTACACTCCCCCTATAAAAGGGGGCCAAGGTACCTCATTCTCTCAATCTCTATTCATTCAATGACTACACTTTCTATCTCTTGATCTGAGCACTGACTTAAGCATCGGAGGCCCGACGCTGGGGCCATCCCCGGTGTTGGGTTCTGCAGGTGCGGAGGCCGTTCGAGTTGAAGGAGCTCGAGTGAAATCTATTCACTTGATTGCGCCGTCTGTGGGACCCGTCAAAAAGTAAAACGGAGTTCCGACTGAAAAAATTGGAAAACCTCCTTCTTCTTCACCGGCCGCCGCCACCGTCGGCCGCCACCTCCGATGCTGGCCGTCAGAAAAAGTACTCTGATCGGCAAATTGTTTACATCATTGGGAAGATCTCCTCGAGGTGAATATCCCCTTAAACTTTTATGCAAAAATTCCTCCAGAAAGTCCGTGAATTTCACGGTCAAAGTTTCCAAATCTAACAAAAATTCGGTCAAAATCGGACATTCAAATGCATTTTCCCGACGATCCGGGAGGGCTATGGAAAATCCGGGAGCACCACTGGAATCCTCTCGTCGAGGCGAGTTTCCAGGTAATCACCTCCGCCGCCGCCACCATCGACCACCATCCAATGTTGTAACACCCCGAGTTTTATTAATAAAGGAATTACTAGCTTTTAATATTAAGCTAGCCTTTGTTAATAAATAGTTATGTTCATGTTCAAGTTCAAGCAGATCAGTCAATCAGATTCTAAGTTCGACTATTAGTCGATATGTTATTCGATTGATAATCGAATAAGTTTTCAGATTTTAATTCCGATTCATTTACTTGGTTAATGAGTCTGGAATTAATAAGTCAAGTTGACGAATTATTCGAAATATTTATGTCCGGATTAATCGTCTAAGTCAAGAATATTCGGATTAACTTTCGAATGTCAAGTTCACGTTCGGAATAATATTCCGATAGTTAATCCAGTTAGAGTTTCTCATGTCAAGTTCGGTATACCTATACTGTGACGCGTTCACATTGGTATACCGTCCATCATTAATTAAGTCATGGTCATTAGGCCTTCCTTAATTAACTTAATCCAAGTTTAAGCTAATTAATCATAATTAGCTTATAATCATGATTATTTTAATGTTAATAATGATTAATGTTAATTAATCATGATTAGTTTAATACAATTTGTGATTAGTTAGGGTTAATCATGCTTAAGATTAATCATTCTTAATTAGCATTAATTATGTTTAGTTTAACACCAATTATGCTTAAATGAGGCTTAAGCCATGTTGAAGTGCCATGAGATGTTAGAAAATTTATAGTGCACGTGATCACATTACTTAACATGTGGAAGTTGGAGGTTTCTCTTGAAGATGACTAAGCAAGATAAATGCCACCCTATGCTTCCAACGTAAGGCAAGTGGTGAAAGTTTAGTGGCCAAGTTAATTAATCTAAATGTCCACCCAATTTGCCTTTTATGTGGCCGTCTATTTATTGTAAAAGTTTGGAAATTCAGCCTGTACGTAAGCCATAACTTAAGCATAATAATAGAGAGAACCGAGAGTTAGAGATATTCTATATACACGCACACGAGGACAGGGAAGAACGCTCAGTTGATGCCATTTTATTCAGAATTCAAAGAGGTAATAACCTCATCCTTTTTCTTGCCATGCTTATATAGTCAGTTTAATTCACCATGTTCAATTCAGGTCATGAGAATCATCGGAAGTTCAAGACATGTGCGGTAAGGCCGTGTTCGGCCGTGACCGCGTAATAATCTTTTTATACGACAACTCCCGAACAATTTAAGTTTATTTGATCGTAATATATCATATTATACTCAATAAATTCATATTAGTTGTGAGGTTGTCGAACTAATAGAGAAAACGGCTTAAGAACCATAGGCAGCGCAAGGGCGCACGCCACCGGCCGTGTTAGGCCATTGGGCAAGAAGTCATAATTTTTATGTAAACTCGATCTTTGGATGTGTTATGATTTATCATGTTAAGTATAAAAAAAAAAAGAGTTGTCGAAGTGTAGCCGGACGGTCGATAAGGATCGGCCAAAGTCGCCATACCCGCACACAGCGGGTAGTGCGCACCGACAAGTCAACAGCGTCTGCAGACGACGTGCGTGGTCAAGTATCACGCGTGGTCAGTCCGCAATGTGCGATAGTATACAACAGGTTCGCACGGCAATGGCCGTGACAGTGTCCAGTAGCATGCCCGAGTGGCCAATACCGCGAGTGTCACACCGTAGTGCCCGCGCGGTACCCAGTCATGCCAGTTTGTGCCGTGTGCAGACATATGAATCCAGACGCACGTCGTGGTGTACGGTAACACCCGATAGCGTCCAGTCGCGCAAGTGTCGTCGCACATAGCGTTCGGCAGCGCCAATATCCATGCCTCGCATTCAGTAGCATCCAGTCAGTGTGCGAGAGCACGCCAGTGCGTGTGATACGCACGCCTGTGCCCCGCATCACGCCCAGCGACACGAAAGTGCACGCGTGCAGTTCCGTCGTGCACCTAGTTGTGTCAGTATTACAGCAACCGTGCCTACGGCCTTGGCAGGCCGGTTGGCCGAGTCAGCAGCTGGCCGCCCGGCCGCAGCGAGTCGGCGGTTCGGCCAGACCGGTCCAGACCGAGAGCTGACCGGTTTAGATCGGTTCAGCATATGCTTAGTATTTTCAGCCCCGGTTTATGTTTAAATATTATTCTAGTCCCGATTCAGTATTTCAGTCTCATTTCAGTTAAATTTCGGGTTCAATCCAGTTCAGTAAATTCATGTCAGTTCAGTTCCGAGTTTATCCAGTTTCGGTTGTACCGGTTAAGTCTAGATATCATGTTAAAGTCCAGTAGAGCATCTTAACATATTAATCAGCTATTTTTTTATCAGTCTGAGCATAGTATTTAGTAAATGTTTATATTATTTTCAGTTTGTTCAGGATCCAGATGATCAGCACTTACATTTTCAAACCAGCAGTTGAGGTGGGGACTCAGACTAAGTATTACATTGAGTATAATTACAGTTATCATGTTCGAGGTATGTATATTCAGTTCCTGCTCAGTGAGGCTAGACAAAGTAAGACCATCTG
>CACSLK010027624.1:3108153-3123912 GCA_902706635.1 Striga hermonthica | reverse complement strand
AAGTGCGGCCCAGATGCCCTTGTGCGGCCCGTAAGCGCCCAATGTGTGGCCAAATAGCAGTGGAATCAACCCAACAGCCTAGAAATGGCTAGAATGGTACCAAAATGATACAAACAGCCCTATTTTCGGCCCAAAAATTAATTCGAGGCAATTAAAGGGGAGCGATAAGGTAATTTGAGATAATATTCTCATGATCGAGGTATGTGACTAACTTATTTGTGGGCCTGAGGATTTAAATTTGCAAAAATGGAAGAATTAGTTGATTCATTTGGCTCAATCGAGTGGATTATTTGATTTATTCATTGAGGATTATTTAACTTGCTCGGGTTGATTATGTGGTTTATTCGTGGGAGAAATACTTGATTTGACCGTGAAAATACTTTATTTATTCATGAAGGATTATTTGCTTTGCTCGTGTTGAATTACATGGTTTATTAATAGAGGACTATTTGAATTATTCGTGGATAATTATGTGATTTATCTTTGGATGATTATTCGATTTGCTCGAGCGATTATCTGATTTAGTTGTGGATGATCATTTGATTTGCCTAAGCGATTATGGGACTTATGTGTGGATGATATTTCAATTTATTCAAGGAGATTATTCGATTTATTCATGGCCATAGTTGATTTATTCGAGGAGATGATATTCATTTTGTTCGAGGTGATATTTGACTTATTCATGGAGGATTATTTGTTTTGCTCGTGTTTACATGGTTTATTCGTGGATTTATTTGAGTCGTTCGTGGAGATGTACAATTCATTTGTGGATATTTTTGTTTTGGTTGCGTGATTATTGGATTTATTTATGGACATATTTGAATGCTTGTCGAGGAAACAACGAAATAACCCGAGTCTGGACGAGCTAGGGTGGACGAACCGTTGAGTGTCGAGGATAAAATGGACGAGCATGGATCCATCAAAACGAGGGTGATAATGAAGGACAAACATGGATGATATGGGTCACCGGTGGCGATCTCAAAGGCAGAAATCATTCTCTTTTTGGAGAGGTAAGACGATTCTCAACTCTTGATTTGGTGGTCGAGTTTGATCGACACATATGAATGTTTGAATATTTTTGGCGAAATTGATGGCATAGTGAGGTACATAGGCATGTTTGGATTATTATTTGGATGACTAACAAAAGTATCGAGTGTTATTATATCTTGTTGTGTTCGATGTTTTCCTTTTCGACCTCAGTGGTAGGTCGAAGAAGTCAAGCACAAGCCGTTAGGTACAACCAGGAAAGGGAGGTCGAATACATTTGATTCTTTATCTTGTTCGATATCATTATACACATTATGGGACTAATGAAAATAATCAATTGCTATCATATCTTGTTTTGCTCGATGTGTTTCTATTTGACCTTAGTGGCAGGTCGAAGAAAAAATCCACCATGACTAAGGCCTCCGGGCTGGGTGGTCGCTTGTTTAGAACACCCCTTGGGATGGGCAGGTTGGTCTCCTGTTTAGAACATCCCTCGGATTGGGTGGGCAAGTGCCTGAAGAAAAAAAAATCCACCATGACTAAGCCCTCCGGGCTGGGTGGTCGCTTGTTTCGGTAGGCCCCCCGGGGTCGGCAAGTGCCTGAAGACAAACTCCACCATGACTAAGGCCTCCGAGTTGGGTGGTCACTTGTTTAGTACACCCCTTGGGATGGGCAGGCTGGCCCCCTGTTTCGCACATCCCTCGGATTGGGTGGGCAAGTTCCTGAAGAAAAAAAAATCCACCATGACTAAGGCCGTCGGGCTGGGTGGTCGCTTGTTTCAGAAGGCCCCCCCTGGGTCGGCAAGTGCCTGAAGATAAATTCCACCATGACTAAGGCCTCCGGGGTGGGTGGTCGCTTGTTTAGTACACCCCTTGGGATGGGCAGACTGACCCCCTGTTTCGAACATCCCTCGGATTGGTTGGGCAAGTGCAAAGACACAGATAGCTTGAGCAGACCTCGGAGGCAGGTCGATGATTTCTATTCGGTTCTATTTGATCTGGCATTATTGTATATTTGTTCCCAACCTAGTGGCAGGTTGAGGGAAGACAAAATCCACCATGACTAAGGCCTCCGGGCTGGGTGGTCGATCCTAGTGTTGGGTCGTGAAGACACGGATAGTTCGAGCAGACCTCGAAGACAGGTCGAGGATTTATATTCGGTTCTATTTGATATGGTATTATTGTATATATAGTCATAACCCCAATGGCAGGGTGAGGGAGTTCATTATGGATGATTCGGGCAGTACGAAGACAAAATCCACCATGACTAAGGCCTCCAGGCTGGGTGGTCGATCCTAGTGTTGGGTCATGAAGATATGGATAGCTCGAGTAGACCTCGAAGGCAGGTCGATGATTTCTTCTTGGTTATATTTGGTTTGTTATCATTGTACATTTGTTCCTAAACTAGTGACAGGTTGAGGGAAGACAAAATCCACCATGACTAAGGCCTCCGGGCTGTGTGGTTGATCCTAGTGTTAATTAACGGATTTATTTGATTTGGTTTCGTGCTATTTGTGCCCCTGACCTCAGTGGCAGGTTGATCAAACTCGCTACGGATAGCTCGAGCAGGTTAACGGATTTATTTGACTTGGTTTTGTTGTATTTGTGATTTCAATCCCAATGGCAGGAGTTTATTATGGATAATTTGAGCAGATGGATGGTTTTATTTGGTTTGGTTCTGCTGTATTTGTGATTTTGATCCCAGTAGCAGATTGATTGCGTTTTATCTTGGTTTTTTCAAAATGATTTTTCGACTTCAAAGGCAGGGAGAAGGGATTCATTCTGTCATGAGCAGATTGATTGCGCTTTATTTGATTATGCTTCTGTCGAATTGATTTTTCGACTTCAGTGGCGGGTCGAGTATATTCATTATGGCTTGAGCAGGTTAATTGCGTTTTATTTGATTATGGTTCTGTCGAATTGATTTTTCGACTTCAGTGGCGGGTCGAGTATATTCATTACGGCTCAAGAAGGTTGGTGGTTGATTTATTTTTCAAAGGAATATACAATAGGCTTGAATCTTAAACTTTGAACTGAGGGGTGATAGGACGAGGAGGTATAAGGGAGCTCGAACATGGTGATCTAAACACAACAAACGTAAATTCAAATTTTCAAATTCAAGACTTCGGTCAACAGTCTCTCGACTCTCGGTTTTCGACCTCAGCGGTCTCGACTCTTGATTTTCGACCTCAACGGTCTCTCGACTCTCGGTTTTCGACCTCAGCGGTCTCGATTCTTGGTTTTCGACCTCAGCAGTCTCGATTCTCGATTTTCGACCTCAGCGGTCTCGACTCTCAGTTTTCGACCTCAGCGGTCTCTCGACTCTCGGTTTTCGACCTCAGCGGTCTTGAATCTCAATTTTCGACCTCAGCGGTCTCGACTCTCAATTTCCGACCTCAACAGTCTCTCGACTCTCGGTTTTTGACCTCAGCTCGATTCTTAGTTTTCGACCTCAGTAGTCTCGATTCTCGGTTATCGACCTCAGCGGACTCGACTCTCGGTTTTCGAACTCAACGGTCTCTTGACTCTCTGTTTTCGACCTCAGCGGTCTTGATTCTCAGTTTTTGACCTCAGCGGTCTTCATTCTCGGTTTTCGACCTCAGCGATCTCGACTCTTAGTTTTTGACCTCAGCAGTCTCGATTATCGGTTTTCAACCTCAGCGGTCTTCATTCTTGGTTTTCGACCTCAGCGATCTCGACTCTCGATTTTCGACCTCAGCGGTCTCGATTCTCAGTTTTCGACCTCAGCGGTCTTCATTCTCAGTTTTCGACCTCAGCGGTCTCGACTCTCGGTTTTAGACCTCAGCAGCCTCGACTCTCGATTTTCGACCTCAACGGTCTCTCGACTCTCAGTTTTCGACCTCAACAGTCTCGATTCTCAGTTTTCGACCTCAGCAGTCTCGATTCTCAGTTTTCGACCTCGGCAGTCTCGACTCTCAGTTTTCGACCTCAATGGTCTCTCGACTCTCGGTTTTCGACCTCAGCGGTCTTAATTCTCGGTTTTCGCCCTCAGCGGTCTTCATTCTCAGTTTTCGACCTCAACGATCTCGACTCTCGGTTTTCGACCTCAGCGGTCTCGATTCTCGGTTTTTGACCTCAGTGGTCTTCATTCTCGGTTTCTGACCTCAGCGATCTCGACTCTCGATTTTCGATCTCAGCGGTCTCGATTCTCGGTTTTCGACCTCAGCGGTATTCATTCTCCGTTTTTGACCTCAGCGGTCTCGACTCTCGGTTTTAGACCTTAGCGGCCTTGACTCTCGATTTTCGACCTCAACAGTCTCTCGACTCTCGGTTTTCGACCTCAGCGGTCTCGATTCTCGGTTTTCGACCTTAGCAGTCTCAATTCTCAGTTTTCGACCTCAGCGATCTCGACTCTCGATTTTCGACCTCAGCGGTCTCGATTCTCAGTTTTCGACCTCAGCGGTCTTCATTCTCGGTTTTCGACCTCAGTGGTCTCGACTCTCTATTTTAGACCTCAGCGGCCTCGACTCTCGTTTTTCGACCTTAGCGGTCTCAATTCTCGATTTTCGACCTCAGCAGTCTCAATTCTCAGTTTTCGACCTCAACGGTCTCGACTCTCGGTTTTAGACCTCCGCGGCCTCGACTCTCGATTTTCAACCTCAACAGTCTCTCGACTCTCAGTTTTCGACCTCAGCAGTCTCGATTCTCAGTGTTTGACCTTAGCGGTCTCGATTCTCGATTTTCGACCTCAGCGATCTCGACTCTCGATTTTCGACCTCAGCGGTCTCGATTCTCAATTTTCGACCTCAACGGTCTTCATTCTCGGTTTTCGACCTCAGTGGTCTCGGCTCTCTGTTTCAGACCTCAGCAGCGTCGACTCTCGATTTTCGACCTCAACGGTCTCTCGACTCTCGTTTTTCGACCTCAGCGGTCTCGATTCTTGATTTTCGACCTTAGCGGTCTCGATTCTCGATTTTTGACCTCAGCAGTCTCGACTCTCAGTTTTAGACCACCGCAGCCTCGACTCTTGATTTTCGACCTCAACGGTCTTTCGACTCTCAATTTTCGACCTCAACGGTCTCGATTTTCAGTTTTCAACCTCAACGGTCTCTCGACTCTCGGTTTTCGACCTCAGCGGTCTCGACTCTCTGTTTTCAACCTCAACTGTCTTGACTCTCAATTTTCGACCTCAACGGTCTCTCAACTCTCGGTTTTTTACCTCAGTGGTCTTCATTCTTGGTTTTCGACCTCAGCGGTCTCGACTCTCGGTTTTAGACCTCAGCGGCCTCGACTCTCGATTTTCGACCTCAACGGTCTCTCGACTCTCGGTTTTTGACCTCAGTGGTCTCGATTCTCGATTTTCAACCTCAACAGTCTCGATTCTCAGTTTTCGACCTCAGCTGTCTCGACTCTCGGTTTTCGACCTCAACGGTCTCTCGACTCTCGGTTTTCGACCTCAGCGGTCATGATTCTCGGTTTTCGACCTCAGCAGTCTGCATTCTCGGTTTTCGACCTCAGCGATCTCGACTCTCGGTTTTCGACCTCAGCGGTCTCGATTCTCGGTTTTTGACCTCAGCGGTCTTCATTCTCGGTCTTTGACCTCAGCAGTCTCGATTCTCGGTTTTCGACCTCAGAGGTCTTCATTCTTGGTTTTTGACCTCAGTGGTCTCAACTCTCGATTTTAGACCTCAGCGGCCTCGACTCTCGATTTTCGACCTCAACAGTCTCTCGACTCTCGGTTTTCGACCTCAGCGGTCTAGATTCTCGGTTTCCGACCTTAGCGGTCTCGATTCTCAGTTTTTTACCTAAGCGATCTCGACTCTCGATTTTCGACCTCAGCAGTCTCGATTCTCAGTTTTCGACATCAGCGATCTTCATTCTCGGTTTTCGACCTCAGCGGTCTCGACTTTCAATTTTAGACCTCAGCGGCCTCGACTCTCGATTTTCGACCTCAGCTGTCTCTCGACTCTTGTTTTTCGACCTCAGCGGTCTCGATTCTTGGTTTTCGACCTTAGCGGTCTCGATTCTCAGTTTTTGACCTCAGCGGTTCTCGGTTTTAGACCTCAGCGGCCTCGACTCTCGATTTTTGACCTCAACGGTCTTTCGACTCTCGGTTTTTGACCTCAGCAGTCTCGATTCTTGGTTTTCGATCTTAGCGATCTCGACTCTCGATTTTCGACCTCAGCGGTCTTGATTCTCGGTTTTTGACTTCTGCGGTCTTCATTCTCGGTTTCCGACCTTAGCGATCTCGACTCTCGATTTTTGACCTCAGCGGTCTCGATTCTCAGTTTTCGACCTCAGCGGTCTTCATTGTCAGTTGTTGACCTCAGCGGTCTCGACTCTCGGTTTTAGACCTCAGCGGCCTCGACTCTCAATTTTCGACCTCAACAGTCTCTCAACTCTCGGTTTTCGACCTCAGCAGTCTCGATTCTCGGTTTTCGACCTTAGCAGTCTTAATTCTTGGTTTTCGACCTCAGCGATCTCGACTCTCGATTTTTGACCTCAGCGGTCTCGATTCTCAGTTTTCGACCTTAGCGGTCTTCATTCTCGGTTTTCGACCTCAGCGGTCTCGACTCTCGGTTTTAGACCTCAGCGGCCTCGACTCTCAATTTTCAACCTCAACGGTCTCTCGACTCTTGTTTTTCGACCTCAGCAGTCTCGATTCTCGGTTTTTGACCTTAGCGGTCTCGATTCTCGGTTTTCAATCTCAGCGGTCTCGACTCTCGGTTTTAGACATCAGCGTCCTCGACTCTCAATTTTCGACCTCAACGGTCTCTCGACTCTCGGTTTTCGACCTCAACGGTCTCGATTCTTGGTTTTCGATCTTAGCGGTCTGGATTCTCGGTTTTTGACCTCAACGATCTCTCGACTCTCAGTTTTCGACCTCAGCTGTCTTCATTCTCGGTTTTCGACCTCAGCGGTCTCGACTCTCGGTTGTTGATCTCAGCAGCCTCGACTCTCGATTTTCGACCTCAACGGTCTCTCGACTCTCAATTTTCGACCTCAGCGGTCTCGATTCTCGGTTTTCGACCTCAGCAGTCTCGATTCTCGGTTTTCGACCTCAGCAGTCTCGACTCTCGGTTTTTTACCTCAATGGTCTCTCGACTCTCGGTTTTCGACCTCAGCGGTCTTGATTCTCGGTTTTCGCCCTCAGCGGTCTTCATTCTCGGTTTTTGACCTCAGCGATCTCGACTCTCGGTTTTCGACCTCAGCGGTCTCGATTCTCGGTTTTCGACCTCAGCGGTCTTCATTCTCGGTTTCCGACCTCAGCGATCTCGACTCTCGATTTTCGACCTCGGCGGTCTCGATTCTTGGTTTTCGACCTCAGCGGTCTTCATTCTCAGTTTTTTACCTCAACGGTCTCGACTCTCGGTTTTAGACCTCAGCGGCCTCGACTCTCGATTTTTGACCTCAACAGTATCTCGACTCTCAGTTTTCGACCTCAGCGGTCTCGATTCTCGGTTTTCGACCTTAGCAGTCTCAATTCTCGGTTTTCGACCTCAGCGATCTCGACTCTCGATTTTCGACCTCAGCGGTCTCGATTCTCAGTTTTTGACCTCAGCGGTCTTCATTCTCAGTTTTCGACCTCAGCGGTCTCGACTCTCTATTTTAGACCTCAACGGCCTCGACTAAAGATTTTCGACCTCAACGGTCTCTCGACTCTCGTTTTTCGACCTTAGCGGTCTCAATTTTTGATTTTGGACCTCAGCGGTCTCAATTCTCGGTTTTCGACCTCAGCGGTCTCGACTCTTGGTTTTAGACCTCTGCAGCCTCGACTCTCGATTTTCAACCTCAACGGTCTCTCGACTCTTGGTTTCGACCTCAGCGGTCTCGATTCTCGATTTTTGACCTTAGCAGTCTCGATTCTCGGTTTTCGACCTCAGCGATCTCGACTCTCGATTTTCGACCTCAGCAGTCTCGATTATCAGTTTTCGACCTTAGCGGTCTTCATTCTCGGTTTTCGACCTCAGCGGTCTCGGCTCTCTTTTTTAGACCTCAGCGGCCTCGACTCTCGATTTTCGACCTCAACGGTCTCTCGACTCTCGTTTTTCGACCTCAGCGGTCTCGATTCTCAATTTTCGACCATAGTAGTCTCGATTCTCGATTTTCGACCTCAGCAGTCTCGACTCTCAGTTTTAGACCTCCGCGGCCTCGACTCTCGATTTTCAACCTCAACGGTCTCTCGACTCTCGGTTTTCAACCTTAGCGGTCTCGATTCTCGGTTTTCGACCTCAACGGTCTCTCGACTCTTGGTTTTTGACCTCAGAGGTCTTGATTCTCGATTTTTAACCTCAACGGTCTCTCGACTCTCGGTTTTTGACCTCAGCGGTCTCGACTCTCAGTTTTCAACCTCAACAGTCTCGACTCTCAATTTTCGACCTCAACGGTCTCTCGGCTCTCAGTTTTTGACCTCAGCGGTCTTCATTCTTGGTTTTCGACCTCAGCAGTCTCGATTCTCGGTTTTCAACCTTAGCGGTCTCGATTCTCGGTTTTCAACCTCAGCGGTCTCGACTCTCAGTTTTAGATCTCAGCGGCCTCGACTCTCGATTTTCGACTTCAACGATCTCTCGACTCTCGGTTTTCGACCTCAGCGGTCTCGATTCTTGGTTTTCGATCTTAGCAGTCTCGATTCTCGGTTTTTTACCTCAACGGTCTCTTGACTCTCGATTTTCGACCTCAGAGGTCTCGATTCTCAATTTTCAACCTCAACGGTCTCTCGACTCTCGGTTTTCGACCTCAGCGGTCTCGACTCTCGGTTTTCAACCTCAACGGTCTCGACTCTCAATTTTTGACCTCAACGGTCTCTCGACTCTCGGTTTTCAACCTCAGCGGTGTCGACTCTCAGTTTTGACCTCAGCGGTCTCGATTCAGTTTTCGACCTCAGTTGACGTTCGACTTCTAGTGTTCGACTTCAGTGACAAGTCATTAGGTTCTTGTCCTTATTGACAAATCTTTTGGTTTTTGACCCCGACGTCAGATCATTCGGTTTCCGACCTCTTTGGTCTTTTGGTTTTCGATCTTGAGATCTCAAAGCTCATTTGGAGGATATTTCAGTGGTTATTCAATGGTCATTCGACTTTCGATGCTCGATCTTAGTGGCAAGTTGAAGAAAACGCTCGAAGAGGCATTTCACTCTTGGATCGAGTTATGCTTACTCGACCAGAGTGGGGGGGACTAGATGATATAGGATATTATACTAGACCCGGTTTAATAAATAAAGCGGATACATATTGGAGGATAAGCCCACTAAGACATCTAAGCCCAACAATAGGGGTCAAGCCCAACTTGGGCCCAAAAGGTACACTCCCCCTATAAAAGGGGGCCAAGGTACCTCATTCTCTCATTCTCCATTCATTCAATGACTACACTTTTTCTCTCTTGATCTGAGCACTGACTTAAGCATCGGAGGCCCGACGCCGGGGCCACCCCGACGTTGGGTTCTGCAGGTGCGGAGGCCGTTCGAGTTGAAGGAGCCCGGGTGAAATCTATTCGCTTGATATTGTATTTAAATTGCATTGCATTTTCTTAGATAAAATTGCATGGCATTTATCTTATTTTGTTGCCTTCGCTCGACAAATTTCTCGAATAAGATTATTTTGAATATTTAGATGTCCTCGTCTGTTTAATATAAGAAATTAAATAATTTTTTAGATGTCCTTGTCTATTTAAATTATTCCCAAGTTTATTAATTTTTCCAATCAAAATTGTTCAATTTTCTAAGTCCCATCGCAAATATTTTGTAAATTCTTTTTAGCCCTTTTTGTTCGAGCCTAGTTCAAGGTGTCCAAGACATATTTTTTTAATGTCCAATGGCACCATAAAATTTGGCCTTTTTGTTAGATTTTTATGCCTTTTTCGCTAGGCCTCTTTTGGCACCTCTTGAAGTTTCAAAATTCCAACATGGGTAAACATATTTTTTGTATGATTGACCACCATTATTCCTATGATCTTTTTTTCCTTGTATCCATTAGTTAATAGCAATTAAGGGAGGATTTGGCCTTGCGTAATTGCCATTTTTAAGACCAGTAAATTAAGCAATTATTTTTCCCTTGCTCGCATCCTTAGAGATCCGATTGACAACCTCATATTATTGGCGTTCCTTTCATTTTTTTATTCAAATTTCTTTGAGTTCTGAATCATAAGCACCTTCTTCCCTCTTGAAGCTTTTAAATATCACTCTCAAAAGATCTCCCGAGCGATGCGACAACTCGCCTTCTAACAGTCGCTGCATTATTGGGTCGAGCCCCGCCATGAGCCGTTCGCGATTCTGTCGTTGTTTGTAGCTAAGAAAATCATACAGCCCGACGAGCCGTCTACACTAGAGCCACACATCCGTCGAGGAGTCTCGCTGAGCATCACAAAAAGGATCCGAGATCCGATAATGCCTTGCCAACGAAGAATCCGACCATGCGCGAGCCCAAGTCGAACCGTGGCCAAGTCTTTGGTCTAATCTTCCAATCCCTTTGGCCAACCTTGAGTGAGATTCTCAAAGAAAGTTGAAAATCTAATCTTCCTCTTGATCTCTTGTGAAGCATGCTTAAACCTTAAATTTTGGCCATGATGCCCTAACCATGTATGGAACGTGTGGTGGCGAATTCACATGTTTTGGAACAAAAAAAAAGAGCAATTGGAGATGTTCAAAAATCGACACCGGATGAGAAGGGTAGCATGATCAGATTCAATTCGAGGGAGGTGTGTAATGGTAGTAACCACAAACATCGTCCATGCCTAAGAGATTAAAGCACGGTCGAGCCTCTCCTTGACTCCTGCCTACACCTTAGTGAAGAGAGAACCTTCGTATCCAACATAAATTAACTCACAGCCCATCAGTACATGAGAGAAGTTCAAAATCTCTGCAGAGCGGTCCGATCGGCCGCCAACGCACTCATCGGGATGAAGAAAGATGTTGAAATAACCGCTAACTATCCAGGATGATGCCTTCATGCTTTCAGATATTTTACACATGCTGTCACATAGACCAAAACGACCGACTCTCGCACAACTTGCATAGACCAGGGCGTGGAAGATTGGTTCCGAGAGATGTGCAGAAGAAAGCTCAACGTGCAAAACTTGTTCAGTATCACGTATGACCTGACAAGTAAAGTCACGCGAGAGAAAAGCATATGTTATTAGAAATATTTCCAAAGTAGAGTGGTATCAAAGGCGGCGTGAGTAAAAGTCAAAATAGGGGTAATGGGTCATGGGCTCAAGAAAAGCAGCGAAATCAAGTATATATTCATGATAAATGAGTGAATGTGAGCTAGAGTGGCCCTATTTGCAAGGACACCAGGCATTCCAGGTTTGGGATGTGACTGACATATCAACTGTCAGATGTGCCACTCAATTGGGTCTGCATGTGGCTAGGCTGAGTCAGTCTATCTTGCGGGAGGGGGTAAGGACTGGCTGGCCGAGAGCTATGCTGTCCTAGATCTGGTCCAAGGTTGATGGTGGTTTGGACTCTCAAAATGTAGATCCTCCAGTAGAGGCAACTGCTCTGAGGTAGTGTTTACAGAATGGTGCACTACCGGTCCTACGACGGACAGAGCCCGATCATGGCTAGGTGTAGATCCCGACATCTTGGGAGAAAGGAGGAGCGGACAAAAAATGGGGACAGTAAGAACCCTGAATACGGGCAAAAAAAGACACTAGTTTTGCGTACAATCAAATGCTCACTATCGAGGGAGGGGCCAAGGGACGTCTCAGTCCGTCCGAGGGGGTGGAGGTCGGAGGAGGCCTCAAAACTTGGGGTCCATGCACAGTGATAGTGAGTTCACTGGGCGCCGCTGTGACATGGAAAATGGCGACGATGGGGGGATGTGAACAACACTCGCTACAGTGACAGGCAGGGTCATCTCAATATCTAAGAGAGCATCTACGTCGAGAGGAGAACTGGACGTGTCTCCCGAGGGCGGGAGGAGGATGAAAGCTCATCTTTTGTATCTAAAGATAAAATAGAGAAAAAGGAATGAACGGCTAGATGGGCCGACTGGAGGGACTGATGGGGGAAAAAACCCACGGCTTTGGACTTTGACTTGTTAAAAACCACTCCCTTGGGACGGTTGAGCTAAGAAGCCTTCCCGACCTAAGAGGTAGTCTCAATAGCGACCCTACCATTGTCCTTTTGTCCCATTAGGGACTCAGGCGCTTGGGTAATGGCCTTACCCTTCCTCTTTGGGTATGCCCCTGGAGTAGCAGTCAGCCGCATTGTGACCCACATGGTCCCAAAGAGAACGAAAAGGCGGGACCCTCTCATAAATTATCTTCTAGATGGTGATCTTCCCTGTCTGGTTGAGCTCAATCTCCTCGATGGGCCCACCTAGAGGTCTATCTCGACACACACCAGTGCAACATATATCTTCGATCGGTTGGCCGTTGCGGCATCAACCAAGATCGGATTGCCGATACAACTAGCAATCAAGGGAAAATGGGTCATAGATGCGGGAGAAGGCCTGGCAGACGACACCAATCTCGAATAATGGGTGACTCGGTCGATGAAGAAAAGTCAGAGGTGTACTTGAACACCCGAGCAGTGCACCCACAAACATGCACAGATGTCTTGAGCCAGGATCATCTCTCAACTCAAAGAAAACTAGATAATGATACAAGTTGAAATACTTAGGTGTATATCTACCCTTAAACCCAAGTTTCGCTAGTCCAATAGATAGGTCTTAGATGGAGGGGACAAAGACGGAAAATGTAAAAACTAGGGCATTATCATACGATATGACTAAGCAAGAAATATCAAGCTCAGGAAAACTAACCTTAAACTGACCCTCCTTGGAGGCGTGATAGTCCCCTGATGCTTGTCCAGAATGGACTCGAGCAAAGGTCTCTGATGGCTCGACTTGCCTGCAGGATTGCTGGTCGCGATGACGATTGGGCGAGCGTGATCTTTATGAATTGTATTTAATTTGGCTTCCACAAACATTTTTCCAAACTGTCTAGTTTTGGATTTTGAAACGTTGAACTATGGTTATGATTATTGTTCGAGACTATTATTATTGAGTATTTTGATTATGTCTCGATTTATTAAAAAGAGATGTGATTTTGGGCAATGAGTTCCCAATGGCTTGAGATTTTGCCCAAAAAGTGTTAATCTTTGAAAATGAATTTTTAAAATACAAACTTATTTTTGAAAATTTGGTGTTTTCTATTGAAAAACGAACAGGGCGTTACAAACATAATAATATTGGAATATCCATTGGAATTGTGTTGGAATTTCACTAAGAAACAAGCTTAAGAGGAACAGAAATATTCTGACAATAATTGTCTACTTTATCTACTTTGACAATATTTTTTTGGTTGAATTATGTTTTATATATCATTCGAGTTTAATTGACATATAAATATTTGAAATTTAAATCTTCATCATATATTTCAACATTAAAATGGATAGTAAAAGTTGAATGCATATACGTATAATAACATCATTTGAAACGACATATTTTAATGTGTAATACCTAACGACACGTAAAAATCAAAAAAACATATTGTTTCAATTTAAATCACAACAATAGTCACAACAATTATTGGCATAAAATTTCATTATTTGATAAATACGAACATGACATGAATACAAATGGAATAGGTACAACAAAAGGCGTGGCTATTACTTTTGCACTTATAGTAATGACATTAGCGTGCCAATATACCAATAGGCACACGTCTATTGGCATGATTTTTTCGCAACAATATATCATCCCAATAAATAAATAGTCTTGATCTTAAAGGTTTTAGGCATGAGATTTAGTTAATCTACTTAAGCTTGTTTCTTGTTGTGATTGAAAAATATTTTCGTTAGAATTTCAACATTTTTTTTGTAGTGTACCTTATTAAAAATGTATCTTTATACTATCGAATATTATATTTTTGTTTGTATTATTTCTAAAAGTATGACATCTTTAAATCAAAGTGTACAATATTAGTTAAAATATTTGTTAGCCTAACGGTTAAGCCGACCTAACACAAGACCAACCAAATCCAAAAAAGGTACAATTATATGAACATACACATATACTTAATACACTAGTTTGCTAATAACATAAATAAGGAATGTACACTAATCATGTGGTAGGATAAAAGTTAGAATATTTTTTTACTTATCATGGGGTGGGCAGGGGCCAATCACGTGATAGACATGAGCCTAAAATTGTGCTTGTGCATATAAATTTTGCAAGAAAATTATGTGGTAAACGAACTATGGTAGAAATGTTTATTGGTATTACTATCTCGATGAGACAAATCCAAAAGTGGGTTAATCGATTGAAACAATCTGCATACAACGCCAAAGTTATGTTGAAAACTGAATAACACAAACTATTTTGGTCAGACAATTGAGAAGACAAAACGAGCTCTGATTAGACTGTAATTTTAGAGGTATACTGCATCATAGAGGGGAATCAAATATCGGCTCACCTAGCTCAAATAGATGTTTGGACAATACTAGATTTTTTTCTCAAGGAACAACAAATATAGGCAAAATTATTTTGGATAGGAAATTGAGTGAGTAACTAACTTTGATTGGGATAAAACTTTGTGGATACGATGTCTTAATAAAATAATCTAACGGTGAATCAATCATCTGAAATCGAATGTTGGACGACACTAAAATCATGTTAACACTTCTAATTATTATGGATATAGAATTGAGTAGGCAAACGTACTTCTATTTGATTGCAAGTTGTGGTTGTAAAACCTCAATACAAATGGTGGGTCATCTGACGGAAATGGAGGCAAATGTACTTCTAATGGATTGCAGGTTACGGCTGTATAACCTCAATATCAACGGTGGGTCATCTGACCGAAATGGATGACGAACGAGGAAGGAATATAGTCCGATAGAAACAATGCATTTTTATTTTGTCTCTCATGATTAATGTATGCTATTTAATGTTTTTTTGCAAGTTAGTGAATTAAATTTGACATGTGACATATAAATGTACAATTTAGACCAACTTATCGTACCAAAAATTAATTTTGTGAAACAAAATCCGTCTTTATGACATGTCAACTTTGGAGTTGGAACGTGATAAAGGTTAAGTTCTAAAGCTCTAAAACAATTTGGATAAGCTTCTAATTTTTTTATTAACGACTTTCTTATTTAACCGTCATAATTACATGAGTTTCAACATTGTTATGATATTTAAATCATATAAATTGACAAATAGTCACATATTGTGTACCATTATTAGGAAGTACAGTTTTCATCAGTCATTTGAATCTTTAGGAATAGGCAGCAGTTTGTAGCCGGCAATGAAGTAGGTCATAAGTTCATGTCAAATATTAGTTGTGCTTTCATATTTACAATGTTATTATGGTAAATAAAGACAATTTTGGAAAATTTAAAGCATGAAGCTAAAGTCGTAAACCAAAATCTTAAAATTAGATATTATATTATGATTTGAAATTGACCCCCAAATTTTCAAATTCATTATAATCGGGGTCATAGATTTCTTGAAAGAAAAATATTGACACGTGACATCTTCTTTTTTTTGGTACAGGGACCTTTCGGTTTTCGGATCCGCAGGAGAACCGATTAATCCGGAATCGAGCCGGGTAGGACCACAAGGGCGGCAAAGTTCTCCCTCAAGAGTTTTAACACTGCTGCATTCCCAGGGCTCGAACACGAGACCACTGGTTAACCTGGAAGAGACCCAAGCCATCTCATCCAAGCGCTCTTGGGTCGTGACATCTCCGTTAATTTATTGTTTAGTAAGAACTATTAATTAGCAAATTTTAGTAAACCGTATCATGATACTATCATTTCTTAAGTTAATCGATTATGTATTTATTTTTCCGTAAATGAATATAA
>CACSLK010027624.1:3050372-3064427 GCA_902706635.1 Striga hermonthica | reverse complement strand
TTAAATCAAAAGGATGTGCAGAATTTGAAGTACTTTCAATAAATGGTAACCTTTTTGTCTTGAGAAATGACAAACATCACATGGAATAGAAGATGTATTAACAGAGAGACATATTTGCAATGGGTTAAGTTTGGAATAAGAGAGATGTCCTAATCTGTAAGGCCACAGGGATGATTCAGTATCAGAAGTAGATGCATTTACAGGTAAATAAGAGGTTACATTTGAAACAAAAGTATTTGAATCTATGTTGAGGTGATATAACCCTTCTTTATATATGATCAGCAGAACCAATCATTTTGAGGTTGTGCAGGTCCTGTATAATGCAAGAAGAGGACAAGAATTTGACAACATAATTACTGGTGGCAGCCAAATTAGAAACAAAGATTAAATTGAATAAAAATGATGGAACATACAATACATCAAAAAGAGTGAGAGAATCAGATAATTTGACATGTCCTGTTTTTGATGAAATTGCATGATTTCCATTTGGAAGATTTATTTGGACAGATACAGAATGAACATCAGATGTATAAAAGTTAGGACTACATAGCATATGATCAGTTGCACGAGTGTCAAGAATCCATATGGTTTTGCATAGATTTCTAGTAGCCATGCAAGAAAAGGATTAGGACAAACCTGAGAGCTCAGACATAGCAATTGCAACCACAGAAGATTTAGGGATAGGTGGTTTCATCTCCTGAGATTTCTTGAAGACTAGAAACTCAAGAAATAAACTGTTAGTATCTTCATGAGTATCATTATCAATAGGTTTAGGTGAAACAGATTCAGATAGAGCTGCATGGGCAGAGTGGGATTTGGGTGGCCTAGTACCCTTAGGTCCAACCCAATTTGGTGGATATCCAATCAACTGGTAGCATCTGTCAATGGTGTGGCCTAGATGGCCACAATGGGAACATTTTGGGCAGTTTTTATCTTTAGTGTAGTTAGGGTTAAGAGGTTTGTTCTGGTATGATCTATTTTGGGACTGGTGATGAGAATAGGATGATTTAGCAAGCATGGCAAGTGAATCAGATGGTGTTGTGTTATTGGAAAAGGTTATTTGGCTTTCCTCTTGAAGGAGAAGAGAGTATATGGTGGCAAGTGGTGACAGGGGATTAGAGAGTAAAAAATTGCTTCTGAGAGATGAATAGGAGTTGTTTAGGCCAATCAGAAATTTCATTACACAGTCATGTTGTTGAGTAGTAGCCATTGCCTCAAAAATTTTACAAGTACAATCAGTAAGAGCACCACATATACATTTGAAAGTAGGACGGTAAGTAACATATTCGTCCCACAGAGACTTGAAACTGGTATAATAATGAGTAATAGACATGTTTCCCTGATCTATAGTGCTAAGTGATTTTTCGAGGTGAAAAACCTAGGACCACTAGATAGGGCATAACGAGATTTGATTTCTTCCCATACTCTTGAGCCACGGTGAAAAACAAAAGAGATTGATGAATGTCTTTGTTAACAGAATTCAATAATCAGGATAAAACTAGGTTATTAGCCCTAAACTAGGCAAGAGATAAATTAGGGTTTTTAGTAGGACTAGGGACATAAATGGTACCGTCGACGAAACCAATTTTGTCCTTCAGGCTTAGAGCCATAGATACCACGCGGGACCATGAGACATAATTGTCGCCGTTGAAGAGCTCGGCAACGATCATCGCACCGGGATTGTCACTAGCATGCAGGAAAAATAGGGATGTTGGATCATCGGATGAATTCACGGTAGTTATCATCGAGATCGTTCAGATAATGTCGATGAGGGGACAAATCAAACAATAAATCGAACAAATCGATTGCAGAATAGATCGCAAAAAATAAAACGTCGAGGAGACGATTTGCAGCGGGAAAACAGGATCTAACAAGTGATTGATACCATAATAGATGATAATCAACCCACACTTGTATAAATCGAAGAAAGGAAAGATTTGTATTGATGAACAGATTGAGACGAAGAAGAGGAGAGAAAAGAGAGAGCGACGTTCTGATACAAAAGAAAAATAAAAATGAACAACTGAGGAGATTAGGGTTTACATTTCCCGATTTATACTAAGCTAATGAAGTAAAAGTGCTAAAAGGAAATAACACTATGTACAAAAAGAGAAGTTACACTTCTTATAAATATATAATAATATCTATTCTATTAGAAGTATTCCAAACTGACTTAGATTTCAAATAGATAGATTTGGCATCATATGAATCTGAAAATTCGAAAATATTTTGCATGTTCATGCGAAAAATGATTTCTGTTTTGGTTGGGCAAGTTTCTAATTAAGACGGACAATAAAATGGTTCATTTTTTATTTTATTTTATTTTTTATATAAAATTTAAATTAAAAAATGTAGACAAAGAGGCTCATCGCAAATCTCATTGATGCATTCATCATGTTAAAAAATATACATTTATCTAATGATATATAAATGCAATTATATTTATTTATACACTGAAACAATATGCATTAATTGTATGAGATTGCAACACTACTATTAGTACCAGACACTATGAAACGGTGTATATTTATTTATTTATACATTTATCACCAATATAATAATTTATCGATCATTGGTCAATATACTATACTTTTCGGGAAGCATACATTAAAGCACATTATTTATAAAGTTAAAGGTTTTCCAGTAAACCCTTCATACATTCATAAGACACTTATTGAGGTTGAGGTCAAAGCATAGAAACCCACTTGGCTTGGGAAAACGGAAGGCCATATTTATTTTTACATATACCAAAATGTTTTAATTAGACTTTCCTTTCATCTAAAGATTAGGTAAAGAATATGAAAATTAGTCTTCGAGAGGAGCGGACACTACAAGAAAAACTGCATTTGACGACGCTTATTAATGACGCTTATTGGCGAGTTGTGTTGCTAAATTTGATGTCAGAAAAAAATAAGCGTCAGTAAACAAAAAAATAAGCGTCTGCCAAATGCAGTTTTTCTTGTAGTGGGAGTGGCTCGTGTTGACAACGGTTCTGCGCGTTTTGGCCCGGTTTTAGTTAGGCCTCTACTGCATTTTCAAGATTTGAGCCAGGTTGTGCATCTGTTTTCCAGTCGTGGCCCGGTTGTTGCTAGCGGGAGCAAATTAAGGACTTTCTTTCGTTTAGTTTTTGTCTAGTTTTGTTGTTAATGTGTTGTTTTTGTTGGTTGTGGTGTTTGTTGTTGTTTGTGTTTTTTCTGTAGAGTGTTTTTCTCGTGTTATTCTCCTTTTTGAAGCTGTGTTATTCTCTTGTGTGGAATTTGTGTATTGTTTTGTGCGGAGTCTTTTATTTTTTTTCTTCTCCGTTTTTAGTGTGTATTGTGGTTTATAGGCAGTCTTATTCTTATTAGACAGTCCTCCTATTCTGACTAGTGAGTCAGTTGTAATGATGTGTTTTTTAATTAACGAATATACCGTTTTGGAAAAAAAAAAAAAAAAATACTGCAGACAACTTTGGAACTCCAAACGTTAACAAATTGAATATGCAGTCCTTCTATTATGTCTATATAATGCACAAATTCACTATATTATAATTAGTCCTGATCCAACTCAATAATCATCTCGAATTAGTGAAATCTTGATATATGCATTAATTAAGCCATTAGCGTAGAATGTGTATATAAATCAAAACATTACACTACGATATCACTGATTGATTCTAATGTACTTCATTTAAAATTATAACCCACAATTACATTACTTGTTATTTAATTATTGCATTAATGAATCAATATTTTATTTTAAACATATATTATATTTGTTTTAGAAACTATTTTAATAGTAAAATATTTGTTGTCTAGATTTTTTTTACTAATTTAAGGTTTAATTAAATTGAATGTGAGAAATGTAATAAATACTTGAAAAATCCTTATTTGAAGTAGGAGAGCATGCAGTTTTGAAATTTCATGACTGAATAGAAAATCGCATTAAATTTTAATACCGAGTTAATTGTTAGTGTGTTTTACGAGTCGAAAGAACATAGAACACAATTTTTAAACTACCAAACTAAAAAAAATTGTGAAATTTCATAGTGCAACTTTATTATTTATTTTAACATTTTTAAGTAAACTTTACTTCTTATATCTATACTTAATGTATTTTTGTGCTATTAAATATTCTATACTCACATCGAAATGTCATTAGAATTGAGACCAGTCAAGCATCTTATATTGAAAATTGTATTTGTCTTGTTTAATTTATTAAATAAATGAAATGTGGGGGTAAAGCTCGGCTCATCTACTCGAACCGTTTCAATAAATCTAAAACTTAAATTCTTAAATCCTAATCGAATTGTTTGCAAACACGACCACAAACTTAACCTATTGTTCAAACTCATCTCATTTAAGTAAATTTAGCCTCAAACTTTCAAAAACCAAATCAAACTATATAATTGAAATATCTATGATTGAATAATGCTAGTCCAGTCCCTCTCAAATATTTTCTCAAATGTATTAAATAGTTAAGGATTAACTAAAATTTCTAGACTGCACTAAAGCATTTGTGTTATGAATTATTTGTTATAAAATAATATATGTGAATGACTATTTTGCCCCCGATGTAATTGTATTATTACGGTTGTGCCATCAGAAGTTTCCTATAAATAGGAGCTTCAGTTATAATGAAAATCGTACCTAAGAGAAATATTTTCTCTATTATCTCTCTTTCTCTCTAGTTTTATAATACGTTATCAGCACGAGTCTCTACCCTCTAGAGCTCGATTTGTAATGTAACGAGAGTATGCTCTACGGTTGCATCTTAGAGATGATCCTCCGTATCAGAAATCCAATTGTTACAAACTGTTATTCGTGAAAGAAAAAAAAAATTCTCTGTGGCTGCCCTTCTGATATTAAGCACATTGATCAATCTCAATAATCTCGTTTGCATCACTTTCTCCACATATTTTCCCCTCACTTTTCTCCAAACTCTAAAAGCAACAAGGTGAAAGTGAAGAGAAAGAAAATATGGAAAGAAAAGACAATTATCTATGAAGCAATCTCACTTTTCCAGAATGTCTTTATACAATCATCTCTCGTTTCTCTTCAGTCATGGAAAAATAAGCTCTTTCTTTATGAGGGAAGAAAGTGTAGCGAAGTTGCAAATAAAATGAAGTTGGCAGGTATGTAGACATACAATTTTGGTTTGGTACCTGCATTCATTAACAATTGAAAGAAAAAAAAATAGAAAGAGGGGGACGAAATATATCAAGATGAGCAAAAGAATATGGACGAAAAAAAATAACAAGAACCAGGTTGAGGGAAAGAGTAATGTTTAGGGGAGGCCAAAAAGAAGAATTATGGAGCTCAATAATAGTACAAATGGAAAAGGAAGAAAAATTAATGGTTGCATGTGATTGTCAGGTTTGTGTTGGTAAAATATGCTACTTGCCAATAACATTTATTGTATGCATTGATGGTTTTTGGAAACAAACACGTCAAAAGCTCACAAAATAAATAAATAAAAAAATAAATAAAATCATGACACTTTAATATCATACAAATAATCACTAGCTATTAGATTTGTTAAATATACAATGTACTGATTGTCGATATTAAAATTTTCTTTATATCACAATGTCCTATAAAATTAGAGCTTCATTTTAACACCAATATCGAGATGGTTTATTATATTATATGATTTTAAAATGCTTGAATTTTGTTATTGTGAAAATTATTTGATACATGAGTATGTTTATATTCATGAGTTGATTATTGTAATATTTGGTAAGTGAACATTGAATATTTATGACCCTTGTGATATGAAAATAATTTTGTTTGGCTACTAGGACCGGCTAATATGGCTCTACCCCCTACAAATAATATTTATGGTAGCCGACATGTCAATTGTTGATCAAAATATTATGAACAGCTATGTGAAATGGTCAAATATTGCAACCATTAGCAACAGATTGTAGTAAACGGCTAAATGAACCGACCAGTGTATTATTAATAATAGCCGGTGAATGGAATGGCCAGATGACGGCTATGTGCACTAAATTTTGAATGGCTATATATATACATGGGCCGGCCAGTGCGGATCTGCCGCCGGCGGACGGGCAGTACAATTGAGTAATAGTCGATGAATGAAATTAATGATACTTACTATATGGCCATGTGAGAGTCGATTAAAGTACTTGTCTTGAACGAATATTATATGGACTAACATGATCCTGAAAGACAGTTGATAAATTCTCCAAATTTATTGATGGAGAAACGAATATTGATGAAGTAGTACCATAAGTTACTACATAAATGATTAAATGATATCTGGTATATTGGTACTGGAAGCTACCACGTTATGATTAACAAAGTGATGAAATGGTACCAGAAGATACCATTGGATGATTGAACCAAATAAGAAAGTGGTACTAAAAGTTACCAGTTATGGGTGATCATACAATCAATATATTATATGAGACTAAGGAAATATATCAGATGACGAAATCACATTGAGATACGAGATCATATAGATATTACAATGATGTGCTCCAGAAGAAGCACACATGACAATAATTGTAGTCATGAAGTACTATACACTTATCTTATGGAAAAGCGAAATTGATATTATTATTAATAAGAAACAAGTACAGAAAGTGCACATGATGGAAATATGGAGAAGAGGCAGTACATACTCGATAAATACGAAATACGTAAATATTACATAATAGAACCCATAAAAGAAGGGTGCGTCTCGAGAGTATAAAACTCCGTAACTCTGCCACCCATTATTGTCATACAGGTTCATAATAAGAGATCTAAAGGATCAAAAGCTCTTTTTCGTTTGACCCCTTGTGTTTCCACATAATCTTGAAATGTGATGCATTTTTGGAGCTTTTTGATAAGCTCACCAGACGTATCTGCAAATTTGAATACTTCTCTTGTTGTAGGAGATATAAAGGTTTGATATACTCCTTGGTCTAAAAATCCAAGCAAACCAGAAAAAAAATTATTAAAATTCAATAGACCTATGGGCTTGTTATGAAGTTTCAATTCTGCCCAAGAAGCAAGAATGAACATCGTCATTAGCATTCCATAACCGCCTGGAAGAATGATAAATGCATCGCTCTTGTTCGCCATATCCATCATACAATCATGAATAGAATGAGTTAGCATCATGCATATGGAATCCTTGACGACCCTTGTTGAAGCTCTATGAAAAGGTATGATACTTTTCACTTCTGTCTCAAAACATTTTCCGGCCAATAAAAGATTATCAAAGAAAGTGATGCTAGTCCCTCCATACAGTAAAGAGATTTTTTGATTTCCCATATCCCTTACTAACTGACTCACAATATCAACATTTTGAGAAAAACTTACCAGTCTAGAACCACCAAGAACACATATGGTTTTGATCGGCTGAATAAATTTATTACCTTGCGAAGGCTCTGAAACATCCATCTATTTGTTGATAAACTTAATTTTTCAAAAGTTTATAAGGCATACGATTATGATGAATGACTCGCTATTTAAATAGAAAGTCCTACAAAGCGATAAATAATTTTACTGTTTTCTTCTGACAATTGCAACCGACAAATAAGGCATGAGATTTTAAATAAATGTTATCTGTTGGCAGCTATAAGATTCTCTGAAAATTACAGTGCAACTACTAAACTTCATTAGTATGATTTTCATACTAACAAAGACTAGTTTTACAAACTTGATCTTTTGAAACAATATTTTCGAGACTATAACGTTCCTCTTCATTTTTGAAACGAATCCATAGAGACAGAAGCTCACGATGCACATACCCACTAGGATGTGTCTCAAGAATCTGGTGGATCGTTTGATCCATAGACTCCTTACTCAATCCATCCTTTATAAATGCTATTTTATGTTCTCGATTTTTGGACACGAACCCCACAGATTTACATCGTGTGTCACAAGTCCATCGAGCGCATTTGAAGCACCCACCTAATCGTTTAGCTCTTCGTTTCTTTGCAAAAGTACTCTTACCCATACCTGGCATATATTTGTATGAATTTGGAAACTCTCCCGACAATCGAACTTTTGCTTCAATCAACCATCGAATATCACCTGGAATATCATTAATCATCAGCACCCTCAATCTTTCTATTCGGGACCGATAAATTCTTTTTATGATATTTACTGGAACAAAAGAATAATATTTACGGATATTTGAGAGTCCCAAATCCATATGTAAATTCGGACCTTTGTTCGTAAAGATTAAATGGATTGCATGATAATTTATAGAAATGATGCGTATGCTATACGACTCTAAAAACAAAGAGTATGTCTGACAGAAAGATTGATACGCATGTGATACGGTTCTGAATTTAAATATTGTGGATCAGAATCTGCACTTGAAGTGCATTTATTGCCGCCGAAAGATGATGTGATATGTTTAATGGGTCACAATGAATTATTGTGATGTTTACTGATATAAATTATGATGGTTTGCATGATTAACTGATTATGAGATGTTTTGTTCTCGATTGGTTAAATTATTACTAGCTAAATATTTGTGAATCGATATTTGATCAAACTGAGTATGAAAGGGGTACGATATATATATGGGCCCACTACCCCTCCATGTGTGCTACTAGATATTATGGATCCACTAGATAGCCACATGTGTGATTCGTAACCTGAAGTTACGATATGATTTGATCAAAGAATGTGTATATGACACGTAACCTGAAGTTACGAGATGGTTTGATTAAAGAATGACACAAGATGATTATGAAAGAAAGTGTCATATGAAAGTGATGAAGCTAGTAATATAATCAGCTCATATGGTGAACTCATGAAAGACAAATGTGCACACTACAAGTGATATGAGTTCAAAGTCCTCCTATTATATGTTGAAATCGAGAACGAAATGGAGATTATATGAACTCTCCTCAAGAAGCTCAAAACTGAAAATACAAATTAGATCTGTTAAGATGAGGGGGAGAATCAATTATTGAAATTTTGAAAATGATTTATGCATCACACTGAAAGTGTGCAAATCATAAACTGAATGATATTGATGGTGGTTAAATATATG
This sequence comes from Striga hermonthica, assembly GCA_902706635.1. NCBI lineage: Eukaryota > Viridiplantae > Streptophyta > Magnoliopsida > Lamiales > Orobanchaceae > Striga > Striga hermonthica. The sequence goes on along the minus strand of CACSLK010027624.1, from coordinate 3,055,427 downwards.
AAATGATATGATGGTGGAAAGATACGCTGGAAGCGTTGGTATTGTGCAAATTGAAATTCCCCAAATAAGTGATGAAAGGAGGCATATATATACTATCGATGAAATTAATTGATAATGAGATATCTCAATATATTACGGGGAATAATGGAAATGAATATGTGTCGACACAAACAGATGAATAGCGCTATATAAATGATATTGATGAGAATGGCTGAAATGAGAATATTGAGAACTATTGGCAGTAAGACCATTGAAATCGGTTGATGATGAAAATGAGTTTAAGAATGAAAGTTGCACAAAAGCATAATATAACATATTATGATGAATACCACCAGTATCGGAAAAATTGAATAAATCTATATGATACTCATGAAAAAGTTATTATGGTGAATATATGGAATACGCGTTGTACTCTTTTTCCCTTGGCTAAGGTTTTGTCCCATTGGGTTTTCCTAGCAAGGTTTTTAATGAGGCAACATGGATGGCGTATTCACATGAATAGTGTACTCTTTTTCCTTCATTAGGATTTTGTCCCACTGGGTTTTTCCTAATAAGGTTTTAACGAGGCACATTCATGATATAATGAGGACTACTGGATAATTGATATGATTCCTCATTATGATGAGAAAACACTGGAGTAGCTGTACTCTTTTTCCTTCGATCAAGTTTTTTCCCATTGGGTTTTCTTGACAAGGTTTTAACGAGGCAGCACGTGAATACTCCATTAAAGATGATCTATTTGAGGGGGAGCAATGTTGTGCTTCCACAATGCTCAGGTTTTGTCCCACCGGGTTTTCCTGAGGATAGATGTTGTGATTCCATAATGATCAGTTTTTGTCCCACTGGGTTTTCTGAGGAAGCAATGTTATAATTTCAAGATGATCAGGTTTTGTCCCACCGGGTTTTCCTGATATACTGAAGCACCAGTACCGATGGCTACAAGATACACTTCAAGATATTCAGGTTGGGCGTTGTTCAAATCAGTTAAAATATGTTTAGAAATAGTCATTCAAGGGGGAGTGTTATGAATTATTTGTTATAAAATAATATATGTGAATGACTATTTTGCCCCCGATGTAATTGTATTATTACGGTTGTGCCATCAGAAGTTTCCTATAAATAGGAGCTTCAGTTATAATGAAAATCGTACCTAAGAGAAATATTTTCTCTATTATCTCTCTTTCTCTCTAGTTTTATAATAATTTGTATATTATTTATATATTTATTAGTAGTGGTGGCATCCACTAATATTACACGCAATAAACAGCAAGCACTTGCCAGCACTAAACCTTTTAATTTTCATCTCAATCTCCACCATTTCTTGATCCAAATAATTATAAACATTCACAGCCATCTAACGTGTGGTGTTGACTTTTATTTACATGATTATTATATATATATGCTCTCATTGTCATTAATTAATTAATTCATTATTTTTTTCAAATAGTGTATTTGGGCTCTATAAATACAAAGTCAGAGGCCGTAGCAGTGTTAGCAAGAAGTAAGTAAACTAACTCCTGAGAGGTTATCTGCCAAGTTGGTGTTAAATTTTTAAAGATGGGAACAAGAGCCATAACAGTCTTCTTTATTCTCTCTTTAGTTCTGGTAATGTTTCTCAACCGTATTATTTTTATAAATGTTTTATTTGAAGATTCTACGGTCCCATTACGGAATCATTCTGTTAGGGTTTGTAACGTTAGATCAACTATCCACAACGGTTACATGGTGAACTAACAGTTACAAATCGCGATGGAATTATTCCGTAACTGGACTGTAGCATTTCGATGTTTTTATGTATAGCCATCAATTCATCTTTTATTTATTTATTTATTTAATAAAAAAAATAATTATCAGGTTGGCAAAGTTACTAGTGCAAGAAAAGGTCCCGGTGAGTACTGGAAGAAGGTGATGAATGGTGAGCCGATGCCTGAAGCAATCGCAAATCTTTTGCGTCAAAGTCCTTCCGCGGAGTTAAATTCGAAATCGACGACTCGATTTATTAGAAATTTCGACACGAGGCCTAACGTTATCATATATCACAGCCATCATCACAACCATCCTCAGCGTTCTGCACCTAAAGATGGTTAAAGAGGCTGAATGGACTTACTGTAATGTATAATGATATTATGGTTGTCTGAAGTTGAAATTCGTAGTGTTTTCTCTCCCGATCGAGAAAGAGGTGATTTTTATGTATAATGATATCAGATGTATGTAGAAAGGATCAGAATTCACGGCTAATTACTTGTGAAATCGGATATGAATTCGAATCCTTACTAGACTGATGAACGTCTTAGGGAGAGAACATGCAATTATTATTAATGAAAGCCCCTTAGTTTAAAGAGTTTGCTCTTTTGTTTTTTTTCTATTTACTTTTGGCTCTTGGAGCATTGACATAATATTAAAGACCCATCATGAAGTGCATTGTCTCATGAAGTGCAAGAACCTGATAAACCAGATTATATCAGGGCAGGGTTGTGCCACACATGTTTTACACGTGACCCAACCTTTGATACTATCATCATGACATTCAACGGAATGACCGTGTTAATTTCTTTATAGTTTTTTTTTTTTTTTGTCGAAAATACATAAATACGATTAAAAAACAGTTTTACATCTAAATAAGACAGTTTGAGAGCCGAATCTATCAGCTAAATAAGGTAGTTTAGTAGGAGAACATATCTAAATATCGCTTAGAACATTCACTAGAACAATATAAAACAAACTCACCCATAAACAAAAAACTAAAACTACCTTACTCAGCATTTGGAGAATAATACTCTTCGTCACGAGAATACACACTCTTACTATCCCTTTGAAGAATAATACTCTCCGTCGCAAGAATACACACTCCCTTACGAAAGAATAACACAAAACACAAAAAAAAAGCACGAGAAAAATACGAAAGTATGAAGTCTACAACACAAACACAAAAAGCACACTACAAGTCCACCTAGCTACAACGCCAACGAAATCATCAGATCTCCACCCTGAATGACGACTAGGACGGGATTGTAACCACTTGTGGCCAATCCTCCAACACCTTTAGAACCAAAAACAAACCTGGGCACAAACAAAACCATGAAAAAAAAACTAAAATAGATCCCTTCTTTCCAACCAGCTAGCAACTCCACAAAACCCCGCCACCAACCATAGAGAGCAACCACACGCATGGACAGAAACCCGAGCCAAAGCACAGAATCTGAAACTGCAGAAGACGCCTACCAAGATTTGAAACCCCAACCACGAAAACTCTCCCAGGTAGTCCACCCTCGAACCAGCAAACCTGAGACCAGCCTCAACTCACACCTATTTACCAACTGATAACCTGAGGCTGCAAAGCCTGTTGTGTTTTTTATGAGAAACGTTTCTTATGTTCATTTTCGAATCCACTAAAAATAAGGCCTAACACAGCGGAATCTACTGTTAGGATTAGGACATACGGTAAATTTTTGTCTGACTCTGAGACGTTTCTGATTTCTGCTTTTAGAGTTCATCTGAACATAAAAGTTCGTTGGGTTGCCAGACTAGGCCTCGCCATCACTGGACCTCGATTGTCCCTCGCGTCCCATGTCTCTAGTCTCTCGTCGTTCCTGTCGGACCGTCCCCAACCTCCGGTGGCTTGGTCGAACCACCCGAGACTCGGCGATGGCTCTCAGGGACTCTTAGACCGCTATTGAACTGGTCTGGGCTCGAACTGAGTGTTGGGCACGCAGTTGGGCCAAACTTGACCACTAATGTCCGGACAGAACCGTGTCTGGTGCTGGGAGCACGCGGGATGTATGTTGCCCGCGGGAAGACCAAGGTCGTCTGGCTCGTGGGCGCTGGATGCGGAGACTCTATGCGGGAGCACTACGGTTCGCACTGAAAACTAACAAAGCTTGATGTCGGGTCAGGCAAGGCAACGCGGGTCGTGCAGGCGTGATGTGGATCGCGCTGAGAACTCGTGGGTTACGCATGGTGCACGCGGGTCACTACGCGAGACGGGCCCAGGGCACTGTGTTGAAGGCCTGTGCGCTTGTTTGATGTGTTTTGTGGTGTTTTCTGTGTGTTTTATATGCCTTAATTGAGTCTTTTTACGTTTTATTTAGTGTTGACGGGTCCATTAGGTAGAATTTCGTGTATTTTTGCTTTCGTTGTGTGTTTTTGAATTTCATCGTATTTTCTTGTCTTTTTTATGCTGATTAGGTCCATTAAGAAAAGCTTGGGAAGACAAGCCAACTGAACCATTGTCAAGCCATCCACGTTACCCGAGGGAGAGAGAGAGAGAGAGAGTCTTGACCCGACACTTACCTGCGAGCATCGACCCGCGAGACTGCGAGTGACCCCTGCACTCGCCTGTGAAATGTCGTTCACGAGGCCTGCAAAACCCACGCCTTTCATGTTGCACTCGTTGCAAGTGATGATCCACGGGGACGAGAGAGAGAACGAGAGAAGTCGAACACTCGTTGGTGATTTGCTTTCTGCGAGCATGCGAGAAGGCCCACGAGAGAAGCCCAAAAAGATTCGAGCACTTGCTGACGAGAGTACGTCCACGATCACGCGAGTTCAGGCGCGAGACCAATGCATGCGAGCACTCGCTATAAGAAGCGTTTCACGACCGCGCGAGAGAGACCAGCTAAATTCTATTCGCGGCTAAGCAGGTTCAGACCCGAGAGACCCGCGCCACACTTTCCAGCGAGATGTAGTTCGCGACCGCGTAAGTTCGGGCGCACACTCACTAAATTTGTTTGGAGACCCTGCGAGTTCTGAATTTCATTAAATGTATGTGAAAGAAGTGTGTGATTCGTTTGTTAGTATACATACATTTAGTTCCTTTTGTGTTAGACCACCTAGACTTACTTTACTTCTTTTTTTCTTTTGGGAATTGCTCTCTTTTGCTTATTTTTTCTAGACTAAGCTTGTGGAGGTTTAAACTCGAATTCTTCGGGGACTATTCGGCTATTCTTGTTCTTATTAAAGTTCTGACCTTTTCATATATATTGAGCTCGGAAATGCATAGCGAAGTAAGTACCTAGTCTTAGGACTTATTATCTCATTGATCGCTCTGGTTTTGCT
>CACSLK010027624.1:2977603-2988306 GCA_902706635.1 Striga hermonthica | reverse complement strand
TGACTTTGTTAAAAAGTTCGTCGTAGCCACTCGAGGAGTGCGCCAGCTCGATACAGTAGATAGACCGCCGAGGTTTGGAGGGAGCTCGGATGGATGAGGTGGTCGATACGACCTGAAGGCCGTACAATGTTGGTCATGTTATCGACTTGGTAAAAGTATGTGGCTGCTAGGTCACGAAGTCGTTGTGGCCGCTTAAGGTCATAAGTGTAACACCCCACTTTCCAAAAATCAGTATAAAATTTTTCAAAATCATTTTCGAAAATTCAATGGGTGTTAAACAACATTTTTCATAACCCAAGTCTTATCTGGGCTCACGGGGATTCATTACCCGGTTTTCACAAAATGGTTTTCATTAATTAACACACATCACGAGACATAATTCTCAACATGAATATATAACCAAACCATAATACCCAACATCCGGGTTTCACAAGTTTCCAAAAACAATGAAGTCATAAATTCTGGAAAATGGTTTAATCAAGTCTCAACATAGAGGTTCATAAAGCCTTATTTATTCATACGAAAGCAGTAAATAAAATGACCGACCCACTCGCCTCTTCTCGTCACCCAACTCCTGCTTAACCTGCATCGGTGAAGAGCAGGTGGGGATGAGCACTAGATGAAAAGCGTGCCCACCACTATGCACATAAATAATACATGTAAAGATGGTATGGTCGCAGTATGAATATAAATCAATCATCATCATGTCTCGTCTCCTAATAATCACAACAATAACTCACTCATGTGCACATCTATCATTAGCCGCGGAAAGGGGATGCATAAACCCTAACGACGGGAGTGCGTGCCACTGTAACGGACACGGCCTTTCATTAGGTCTTAAGGAGACTTGCCTCGCAAGGGCAACCGTACCGTAACTCGACGGGGACAACCGTACCGACAGCCGTAACAGCTCACATCAGTAGGCTACATGGTTCACATGCATACATTGATCATACCAACCAAACACTTAAACACACGTATGGCATAGATAATTTTATAAGTAAAACCCACCTGGAATCGGTTGATAAAGCAAATTAACCAGAAGTCGTAGGTGGTTGAGACACTGCTCGTCAGACACCTACATAGGTCAAGACAGTCCCATAAGCAACTATCTCGACTCTTGCACAGATAACGAGAATTATACTTAGTCGAATCACCTCGACTAAGAAACTCATGGAAGTTGTGGAGTTGGAACATTAGGACGACTCCTAGACTCGACCAACCAATTAAATAATCTTATAAAAGCAAGAAATGAAATTTTGACATAAAAACGGGGTCAACGGGTCAAACAATTGTCAACAAGCCAAAAACGATTAAAAAGGACTAGTTCAAAATAAATTGAATGAGACCATAAGGGGTTAGGCTTGGACTTTACAGTTTAAATTTTTACAGCATATAAATGGCTGAAAATCACACATTTTCACCAAAGGAAAACCCCTAAACATGCTCCTAACTGTTTTGAATAATTCAAGCAAAAATTGACCATAAAACGAATTAAATTAATTAAAATAGCTACAGTTCGAATTTGACTTTGAAATTTTTACAGCAGCAAGATAGCATGAAGAACAGTAACATATCCAAAAATTAGCCATTTTAGACAGGAACTCTATTTTTTTATAAATTTATTAAGAAACAACCCAGAAATAGTTTTCGAGTTTTGACAAGGCTACAGGCCATATAAAAATCTCATATTTTAACCACAAGTACTACAACAGCAACATTACAACATACCCAAAAATCAGAATTTTTGGAGCAATACACGAATTATAGTGATTTTAGCAAAAACGGGCTGCATCACGATTTTCAAAAACTCATAACTCATGTAATACACATCGAAACGACACAAGGCCAAAGCCGTTGCGTCAAGGACATTCCTAAGTCCAAACTTCCACAACATTTCCACGGGAAGTAACATATTAACCTCAGTTTGACAATTTTTTAAAGTGACGGCAATCACTTTGATATTCAAATGGCAATTAAATACATCAATAATTCACAATTACTATCTAGGGCACGAAATTAATTCGAAACTCAAACGTTCAGCAACAATAACACATATAAGAGCACTTAAACACATATACGAATGAAATAATTAATTCGAGGGATAGCCCGGGTACCGTTCTCGGGACGGGCTACGAATAACGAACAACGAAACGAACGGCGCGAGGGGACAATTGGCTCGACGACTTCGTTTCATCTCGCGGAGGAGGAGGAGCGGCTGACGGGGCCCGTCGGGAGGCTGCTGGTTCACGGCGAGGGTCCCGGCAGAGGATGGACTCACCGGAGGGTTGCTGATGGCTCGTTGCTTCGGTCGACGGGGCCTCGCACGATCAGTTTGCACGCGGGACAGCGAAGGCTTGCGAGAGCTTCTTACGGTGGCCTGAGGACAGCAACGCGAGCGGACAACGGGTACTCGGAGTTGCAGGGTTTCAGCAAATTGTGATGGCGATGGTGGTTGATGGTGATCCTCTTCAACTGATCGTGGCTAAAAGAAAATATACGCCGGAACTCGCCGGCTTTGATCGGCACTCCGACGGAACGCGACGGGACTCAACGGCTATGCTCGATACTCCGACGGGACTCGACGGGACCCGTTGGCTAAGAACGGTAGTCCGGCGACGGGCAGCGGCCTGCAGGAAGTCTCCTCCTTGCGTGTCGGTGTTGCTGCGTGACTGGGTTCGCGGCGGCGCTGCCGTTGGCTCACGGCAAGTCGCGACTGAAAAGCTTCTCACGGTGAGGAGGAGTTGCTGCTACTGGTTCGAACGGGATGATGGCGCGATCCGATGATGGTGACAGTGGCGGGGTGCACAGCGGCCGTTTGAACAGGCCTGGGATGACGATAGGATGATGGTGGTGGCACGTTGATGGAGGTGCTGCGATGGCTAGCGATGATGATGGATAGGGAGAAGGGAACGATGATATCTTCTTCTGCTAGTGAATGATTGGGAAGAGATAAAATAAAGCTGCAAGATTTAGGAGTTCTCTGTTGATGTCGAGCAGAGAGAAAGAATAAGAAAGACTGCGCGATGCAATTTATCTGCTATTAGTTTAATCCCAATCTTTAACACATTAGGGTAGGGTTTTCCTCTCTCCAAGCCACTAACACACACACACAAGAGAGGGAGAGAGAGACACTGGTTCGGTTCACGCGTGTTCGAGATAATGATTTGGCTCTCGGGCTCGATTAATCGCGCGATAAAATAAAATAACAACCGGGTAATATTTAATTAATATATAGATATAAATATTTATTATAAATAACATTTAGACACATTTAGGCATTTAGACAATTAATATAAATATTAATACTAATAATAATAATCAATTTAGACAATTAGTTTACTATAATAATAATAATAATAATAATAATATAATAATAATAAATAATCTCAAAATAACCATAATCAAACGGGGCGTTACAATAAGTGTCTTGGTAAGAATAGAAGTAGAATACTAGTAAAGATGGTATGTGTATCTTGCAATGGAGTTGAAGATCTCACGGAAGTGTCATGCTAGAAATAAGATAAGGTTGGATCACTTTTGTAGTAATGAGACTATTTGGGCAAGAAGATAATCTTCATATAAAAGGAAATTACCAAGTTCCATTTCAATCTAATGCATATTACGTTTTAACATACAACTTTGATAAACCCACAAGTGAGATATAACTTGAACATCGGAGGTTTATCGTCGGAACCCCTTCCCAGCGTGTTTTGCAGGTCATCGGAGCTCGGGGCGAAAGGTGGTTCGTGGTAGTGTCGGTCTAAACTCGGTCTGAAGGTAATTTGTGGATCAAATTACCATCGTCTGTAGAAAAAAATCTAGTCTTTATTGGTTAGCGAGGACTTTATTTTTCTCATAAATTGTTACAAACTTCGAGAATTTGGTTGAAGAGAAATCGAGGAAGAATTTGGGTAAGAAAATGGAACATGCCTAGACATCACAGATCCCCATGGGAAGGGGGCCACCCACCGGATGATCAAAGGATACGACTGTCCAGGACACATCGAGAGCAAGCCTTCTAGGGTCGCGCACGAACTTAACACTGGTAATGGACCTAGTGGTGCGACCTATCACGAGGCATGATTCCTTAATCTCCCCTCTGGAGATGTCAGCAAGGGGAAACTAGGAACAACGCATAGTAGCTCAGGCCACGGGGCATAGTGATAGGGTCAACTAGTAGCTTGAGGTCTCGAGGGATACCCAACTCCAAGAACAGGGTGGACAACAGAAAAACCTCGAAGGATAGGAGGACCAAAGGGGAAATTAGGTGATTTAGCACACCAGGGCAGAGTTTGATAGTGATATATAACACCATATCAAGTCGACTCAACCCGAAGGGAATCTAACCAAACCAAATGAACCGGCATGTCGATCGGAGATGAAGATACTAGAGGTCTTCGAAGCATCAGGTCGATGGTGACTCCACCACTAAGGAGGCTTGCCAATAGGTCGAGCTCAGTCCCTCAATAGCCATATTTTTTTTTGCCAAAAACGATAGGAATACTCATAAATAAATGGGAAAGAGGTTCAATACAAGATACAAACTAAAGTCGATGGCCTAGCCAGGGAGCACTACCAATACAAGTAGGCTAAACAAATACATGAAGAAGCACCAGAGGCAGCATGAAACTGAATCCTCAAGTGAAACATCAACCAATATAGACAAACATCAACAATGTAACCTAGCCACTGAACTACAGAATAGACCTAGCTAGAAAATGAATGATCAAACCAAACTTCAAGTGTTGTTCCTTAAGGTTTCTTGCCATTCTCTAAAAGCTTCATTAACAATAATGCGCTATGGCTTTCAAATTTTCTCAAAGACCCAGAGGTTCTGCGACTTCCAAAGCCACCAAAGGTTATATGTAGTAAGTTCAACTCTGGCTTCAGCAACTTTGGATTTATCCATGGAGCAGATAGTTCCCCACAAATCTTTGAACTTGCAGTTTTCCACTGCTATGCCATCCCATTGAACAGGGGCACATTTCCATACCCTCTTAGCTCAAGAGCAGGTTAAGAGGACATGCTCAATTGATTCAACAGTTTCACCACAGCAAGGGCAGATAGCATCAATCTCAAAAACCCTTCCCTTTGCATGACCCAGGCATGGAAGAAGTGAGTGTTTTGATCTCCTTTTATTAGCCATTGGGTTCTAGCTTTCTGTTGCCAATAGAGTTCTTCAGATTGATTAGCTGCATTTATACCTCTTTGGAGGTTATCCCACTCCTCCCAGTCTCTATTGCCTCCTTTTTCTCTCATTTCTTCAAGCTTCAGAGATATGCTTAAAACTTTGGCAATATGATGAGCTCTGAAGTTTCTACTCCATTTTAGCAAGGCAGATCTAGTCTTTTTAATCTTTTCTTTCAGACTGTAAAGAGGTGTACCTTCTTGAGCCTCAGTCCATGCTTCTTCGACCACCTCATTCAGCCCTTCCCTTTTGATCCACCTTTATCAAAGTAGATTCTCTTTTTGGCCTCAGTTTCTGAGGGTTCATCTTCCAGGAGCAGTAAGTGATGATCTGATGAGCTTGTGAAGAAAGAGGTTGTCTGAGTTTTAGGGAACGCTCTAAGCATTCCAGATAAGCATAAGCCTTGTCAAGGGCTTCTTCCACAAACCCCTCATGATCTATATTGTTACCCCAAGTGAAGGGGTAACCATTCCTCAGGACTTCTCTCATTCCCATATTGGCCAGGAAAGATTAAAACCCCAAGAGGCTGGATTGAGTTCTAGGCCTTCATCCATTCTTGTCCTCCACATAAGCCAGGTCATTCCAGTCACCAGTAATGCACCAATTGTTACCCCATAGTTGTCTCTTCTCTTTATTTACTTGCCACTGCCCTTCTCTGATTTTTTTATCTGTGCTGAGGTAGATAAACACCAGCCATCTGAAATCTTCTTGTTGATGTGTTCTGAACTCCACTTCTATGCAGAAGGACTCACTGAGTATTTGTTTAATTTCTACTTCTCTGCTCCAAGCAAAAAGGATGCCTCCACTAAGTCCTCTTGGATCCACAATAAGGCTTCGATCTGAGAAACCAAGTTTTTTGCATACAGTCATAACAAAAGTGTTGTTACACGAAATTGTATCAACATACATGTATACCCCTATTCTGTGCATAATTAGTGTAAGATAAATATGAAATTTTAGTGATTTTTGGGAGATGAAGATCTATCCTTTTTTCTCGATTTTTTGGTGTTTTGTTTAAAAATAGATTGAAGAAATTCAGAGAAAGAAGCAGCTTGAAGCCCGTGAATGGCGCCGCCTCAAAGGAATTGATTAGGAAGAGAAAAATTTAGAAATGGTCCCCTCAGACTTATCCAATTGCCCATCATAGGGGGTATTTATATTCGTTTTTGTCGGCCCCGATAGTGTTATTTTGGGGCTTTAAAAATAAGATAAAATACAACAATTGATTTAGTACATATCTACATGTAATATCTTAATAGGTGGGGCCAAAATTGGGTATCAACGAAAAGGTTTAGTGTTTTTAGTTTCTAATAAAAAAATAAAATGGGGGTGGTGGGATTTTAAAGAATCCCTCAGCTGGGAAACTTTGGAGGCCCCACCCAGGCCTCTACAGTTCCACACTACAGCCTTCATTAGTCACCCTGGGGCCACTTGAAGCTGGCCTTCTCTACCTGAGTTGAGCTGGTTTTCAATTTCTTCTTGTCATATTCAATGATGATTGGTTTGTCAAGGACTGTGGCAATGGCCATGCTTTCTGGTCTGTCTCTTTTCATTCCTTGGCCTTGACTGTCATGTTCTTGGAGCTGGTTTCTTTGGAGTCTGCCTTCTTTTGCCCCAATCCTTTTCCATGCCTTTTTTTTGGCCTGTTGGGTTTCCATGGGGGTTGATGTTATAGGTGATGGTTGGGGAAGTTGGGCCTCTTGAGCAGAGGAAGTTGTCTGAGGTTTTATGGATAATGGGTTGTATGTTGTTTAAGTGACTTGAATTTATATCTTTCCCAGATTTCTTTGCCATTTGCTCTTTTGCATCAGTGGCCCCATTAAAGCTTTGGATGTCTGGTCTAGATGAGCTAGATTCCACCATACTGTCTTTCCCAGGCTTTTGGTTAGGAGTAGGAGTTAAGGTTTCCACTCTATCTGTAAGAAGTCTCATACCATTTTTGTCACTATTTGTGGACTGATCTTGGTTAATATTTGATGATGGGTTTGGGGGAGTCTCTGTTGATCCTGAGCTGGAACTCATTCTGATTTCTCCTGCCCTCAACCAATCTCCATATTGCCCTTTTTTGATGGTACCTGAGGCTATATCCTCCATTTTCCTATGGAAATCCCTATCCAGATGGCCTAATTCTCCACAGTAGTAACAAAGGTTTACAAGTCTCTCATACTTGAAGCTAACTGTAGTAATTTGATCCCCCAGTATTATAGATGTACATCTAGGGAGAGCTTTGGTTGAATCAATAGATGCCAGCAATCTCAGAATTCTACCCCCAGCTCCAAATGCGTTTGTAATAGTCATGTTCTTGACTCCTTTAAATACTTTCCCAAGTTTGAGACTGGAACGCCCTATTTTATTTTAAAGAGTTTACCAAAATTATTTATGAAAAAAATCAGAGTAAAGTTTTTGCAAAATTTCAAATTTAAAACTTTAAATATTAACGGGCGCTACTTAAAACGACTAACAAAAATAAACTACATAGAATTCTACACATGCATACTAAGATCATAATAATCAAACCAAATTATTATAAGTCTCAGAATCAATTAAATGTTGAACATGATCCAAAATTTCAAATCAACATTTCTCAAATGGAAACAGAAGCATAATAGTTCAATGAAAAGTAAACAATCCGACATAGGTAAAAGCGGAAACAAAGGAAAGCAAAGGACACGACACATCCATGACCACTACTCGCTCGTCCCTTGCTGCCACCGCCAACCATGCTCAACCTAAAGATAGGAAGAGGAAACAAGAGGACAAAACAAACAATGGGGTGAGCAAAACCATCATGCTCACAATACCGCATAGTATATTTCGTATAAAGATCTAAAACCATAATTAAAGTATACATAGAATCTATGTCTACTCCCTATATGGCCCTTGTTGGGTTCGCCTGTACCGTACGGGCTTCAAAACAAGTATTTAACACTTAAATACTTAACCCGTATATACATATGGCGAATTAACAAATCGTCATCTTTAAAAACATGTAATAATACAAATTTTGATTTGTTACAAGTAATATCAAATATTACCTAATATGTCTTGAACTCCTTCAAAGACGACGGTAGTTGAGGAATCGGTTCCCGGTTGAACAACGATCGCTTCGGGTTGCTCGCTTTAGGAATCCACGTGTCTTCCCTCTAAGCGTATCCACCGCTTGTATTCCAACACCGAGATGATCCTTCGCTAGTAGGAACTCACTCGATTTTATAACTTAGTATAGAAATATATATTATGAAGAGAAAATTACAAGAACTTTTCTTGATATTACAACACTTGAAAAACTAACTCTTTAGCTCTCAACACTTTGTAAAATTGTTAACACAAATTATAGCAAATATGAACATCAACCATGCCCATATTTATACTAAATTTTTAGTAATAAAATATATATGTCTTGTATAACTTTTACAAGAAATGATAAATAAATTCAACCATAACAATTTATGACTTGAATAATTTTCACAAGACATGTTAAAATATCTTGTATCATTTCTACAAGTTATTACAACAATATAATAATGTGCAAGATCATATCTTTCTCATTATTATATTATTATTATTATTATTATTATTTAATTCTTAATCAATATTAAAAATCAATAATAATAATAATAAACAAATAATTTTAAACTCTTTTAAAATCATTTGTAAACATATATATATATATATATATATATCATATTAATATTCTCCTCATATAATAATCATATTATTATTTAGATTTGAATTTTTAAATCCTATTTTAAAATCTAACTATTAATTTAGTAATTACACTAATCACTAAATTAATATCCAAAATATAATTAATCAATCTAATTGATTAATTTAATATATTTCTTTAATTGACATCTAATCAAAATTAGATTTTATCAATTAATTCTAACTCTTTAGAAATACTAATATTGGTCTTCATACAAACATTGGTGTGACCTTTTAGGTTCACAATTAATACTAGTAGTGGGTTTACAACTCTTTGTAATTTGAGTTAATCATATTAACTCTTATTCTTGAATTAACCCCTTAATTCAAGAACCCACATATCATGGGAACACCTAGCAAGTAGCATGAATCTAGTATTACGTGAATAGCGAGTAAACCTATTTCGATTACAAGTCCATACATGTAAAATCCTTTCGACATCCAATTTCCCGATTAAATCTTGGGTATGATATTGTCGAAACCCAAATTGATTTAATAACTATGATTCCATTTCAAGTTTAGTAATTCGTGTATGAATCTCTATTCATCCTGCCTTGGCCAAGGACTTTGAATTACCAACTATGAAACACATAGGAAATTCATTTATCTCTATAAGTGTCGAATCCTTTGTTGGCCACTGACAAACTTCCATACATATTAATGTAATACCCAAAATATCCGTTTATACGATTGTGCTAGCAACCAAAAGAATAAATCAAAGTAGAACACAATATGCACAAAGTTACCATCGTGCCTCAAGTCTAAAGATTAGTCATGTACTATTGTAACATGAAAATACTTATTCGACAAGTCAAATCTTTCATTAAGAATTTTCATACGATCATGTTCAGTGAACTTGTTCTTTACCAAGCACTCACATATATGTACTTGCGTCCCACGCTAATGTTGATGGAATGCAACATTCTTGTCCAACAAGCGTACATATTATGTGCAAGTCTTATTTCGGATTATTCGATATCCCATCTCAAAACATCCAACGACTTGGAACTGTATTTAAAATCGCAACTTTCAAGGTATGTTCCATGATCACCATCTCCATGCGCAACCATACCTTATAGCCATAAGTGATTTAGGGATTTTATCTTAAGTGCGATTATAGGATAAAAGCTTACTCTTAAGATAAAGTAATGCCTTATTTACAATATAATTCCAATAGATAGTATTTACAAGTAGAATACATCCAATCCGATTGGAACGCCGGGTATCCCACTCTAATAGCCCTATCGCAAACCTCATATGTACATACAACAA
This sequence comes from Striga hermonthica, assembly GCA_902706635.1. Classification (NCBI taxonomy): domain Eukaryota; kingdom Viridiplantae; phylum Streptophyta; class Magnoliopsida; order Lamiales; family Orobanchaceae; genus Striga; species Striga hermonthica. The sequence goes on along the minus strand of CACSLK010027624.1, from coordinate 2,978,138 downwards.
CCTTCCGAGCAGATATCGGCAAGGAAGTAACCGAAAACCTTCCCTCCCTAGCTTGACATAGGCAAAAGGATCCTTTCCGGGAGACAGTGGAGCTATTTTCCCCTTCCCGACTAGGCAAACGGTTAAGGGCGTCCACCTCCCAACTAGGCAAACGGGCAGGCTACCTCTCACTATTTATGCATTCATCAAAGGCACTAACAACGAGAAACCTAGACTAGGGTTCTCACGCATACATCATCTATCGAAATGAACATTTATACGAAATAACAAGTGCGTTAATTATAGATACAACAAACTGTACCCACCTGGAAGCAGCGAAATAACGCAATGCGAGAATCGGGTAAATGGTGAGGTCAACACCGCAAAACACCTACACGAAATCAAGATAACTACTCGATTACTAACAATCCAACGGACACTTAAACTTAGCTGAAACATTTTAAGTAAGTGGCTCGTGGAAAATATCGTGGAGTTATGGAACATTTGACTCGCCTCGGGACCAAGTATGGGAAAACCACATAAGAGTCAAATAATT
>CACSLK010027624.1:2958133-2971320 GCA_902706635.1 Striga hermonthica | reverse complement strand
CTCCATAGCACCTTCACCAAACTCACTGCCCGGTTCCTCAGCTGATGGACCTTCTGGTCCAGTACGGCAACCGGCACCTCCTCATAGGTGAGGTCTCGCTCGACCTGCAGTTTGCCAAATTCCACCACATGGTCGGGATCATGTACATATCTACGCAACATGGAGACATGAAATACATCGTGCACTCCCAACAAGTCCGGTGGCAAAGCTAGCTGATACGCCAAGTCTCCGACTCTAGCGAGGATCTCAAAAGGCACGATATAGCGAGGTCGAAGCTTTACTTTCTTCCCGAAGCGAATCACACCCTTCATGGGTGAGACTTTTAGGAAGACGTGATCACCTACAACATACTCGTGCTCTTGCCTCTTCCGGCCGGTATAAACCTTCTGCCTCTCCTGGGCAGACTTGATCCTCTTCCGAATCTCATCAACCTGGGCTGAAGTCGTGCGAATAAACTCCGGGCCCATGATCTTCCTCTCTCCAACCTCATCCCAATAAATAGGAGTTCGCACCTTTCGCGCGTACAAAGCCTCGTACGGTGCCATCTTGATAAAGGAATGATAACGATTATTATAAGCCAACTCAACCAATGGCAACGAATCCTCCCAGGTTAGGCTATGGTCTAGGACCACAGCCCTAAGAATGTCTTTCAAGTACTGGATTGTTCGCTCCGACTGGCCATCTGTCTGAGGGTGAAAGGTTGTACTGAACTCCAACCTAGTTCCTATGGCTCGGTGCAACGTCTTCCAGAACTGACCGGTGAACCTCGCGTCTCGGTCAGAAAAAATCTCCACGGGCACCCCGTAAAGTTTAACAATATCATCAATGAACAATTTGGCGTAATCGCTGGCCTTCATCGTCGTTCGGACGGGCAAGAAGTGGGCAGACTTCGTAAGTCGATCCACAATCACCCAGATAGAGTCGTGTCCCTTCCTCGACCTCGGTAAACCTACCACAAAATCCATGGTAATGCACTCCCATTTCCACATGGGAATATCCAGCGGACCCAAAAGGCCTCTCGGTTTCTGGTGTTCAGTCTTCACTTGCTGACAAACTAGACAACCATTCACAAACCTCGCTACTTGGCACTTCATACCACGCCACCAGAAGGTTTTCCTCAAGTCCTGGTACATCTTCGTGCTACCAGGGTGAACAAAATAAGGAGCACTATGAGCCTCCTTCAGAGTCTCATGACGTAGTTCCCAAACCTTCGGTACACAAAGTCGTCCCTCGAAGACTAAGGCACCATCCTTTGCAACCTTGAATCCTCCAATCCGTCCAGCAAAAGCCAACTCTCTCATTTGGCAAAGGAATCTGTCATTCGGCTGCTTGGCTATAATCCTCTCTCGCAAAGTCGGCCTCACAACTAATGATGCCAACACACCACTAGCTCTCGGAGTAGACTCTACGACCTCTAACTTTAGCCGCTCGAAGTACAGAACTAACTCTTCCTCCCGAGAAATGATGAAGTTCAGCGCACCATGGTTCCTTCAACTCAATGCGTCGGCGACCAAATTAGCTTTCCCCGGATGGTAGTTAATTGTGCAATCGTAGTCCTTCACGAGCTCTAACCATCTCCTCTGCCTCATATTGAGCTCTTTCTGCGTGAAGATGTATTTCAAACTCTTGTGGTCCGTGAAGATCTCGTACTTGCCCCCGTAAAGATAGTGTCTCCAGATCTTAAGCACATGAACCACTGCTGCAAGCTTCAGGTCATGGGTTGGATAGTTCACCTCGTGAGCCTTCAACTGCCTCGATGCATAAGCCACGACCTTCCCTTGCTGCATCAACACACAGCCCAGACCCATCTTTGAAACATCGTTATAGATAGTGAACTCGAAAGTTGGATTCAGTATTGGTCAACACTGGCGCGGATGTGAGTCTCTTCTTCAGCTCCAGAAAGCTCGACTCACACTAAGGGCTCCACACAAACTTGGTTTTCTTCTTGGTTAAGTTCGTCAGTGTTTGGCCACCTTCGAGAATCCCTCGATAAAACGCTGATAATATCCTGCTAGTCCTAGAAAACTGCGGATGTCACTAGCACTCTTCGGTGTCTCCCATTTGCTGACAGCCTCAATCTTTCCCGGGTCTACCTCAATTCCCTTGGCTGTGACAATATGGCCTAAGAAAGCCACTCTATCCAACCAAAACTCACACTTCGAAAATTTCGCGTAGAGCTTCTCCCGACGAAGGGTCTCTAGCACTATCCTCAAATGCTCTTTATGCTCCTCTATGTCCCGGGAATACACTAAGATGTCATCAATGAAGACGATCACAAAGCAGTACAGGTACGGATGGAAAACACGGTACATCAAGTCCATGAACACCGCAGGGGCATTACTCAACCCAAAGGGCATGAAAACGAACTCGTAATGACCGTACCTAGTTCGGACAGCAGTCTTCGAGACATCGGACTCCTTGATCTTCAACTGATGATAACCAGATTGCAGAACGATCTTGGAGACGACACTGGCTCCTCTTAACTGATCAAAGAGATCCTCGATTCTCGGCAAAGGATATTTGTTCTTGATCATCAAGTTGTTCAGCTCACGATAATCGATGCACATGCGCATCGAACTATCCTTCTTCTTCACAAACAGCACGGGCGCTCCCCAGGGTGAAACACTTGGTCGGACGAAACCAAGGTTCAGCAGCTCCTGGATTTGCGTCGTGAGTTCTTGCAACTCCTTCGGTGCCATTCGGTAAGGGGCCTTCGAGACGGGTCCGACTCCGGGCAGTAAGTCAATGGTAAACTCAACTTGCTGGTTGGGTGGCCCACACATACGATTGATACATCTCCCGGTGATAGCTTCTTCTCTTCCCCTTCTCCAATCATGCTCACTAAGTATCCTTGACAACTACCCTTCGCTATTCCCTTCATGGCCTTCAGGGAGGAAATGACCTTCGGCCCGGTCCTCGACTTGGCGCCGTAAAACATGATCGACTCTCCATTGGTTGGGTGAAGCGTGACCTTCTTCTCTAAGCATCGAATATCGGCACGGTAATGGGTGAGCTAGTCCATGCCTAGGATGACATCGAAATCCCGCATGTCAATGATATAAGCATCTGCCTCTAACGTTTGGCCTCCGATCGAAATTTTAAGTCCCTGTACCATCGTGTCGGTAGAGATCGTCTTTTTTGAAGCTAAACAAACCTCGAGAGCATCGACTTTACTAACACTACGGACTTCCAGTGACTCCAGGCATTGACGAGAGATGAAATAATGCGTGGCTCCAGTATCACATAAAACATATATAGGTACATTCGATAAAGATAGCATGCCAGACATTATACCTGCATTGTTGGTTGTCTCCTCCTGAGTAAGGGCATAAACTTGGGCTGGGGCTTGCTGTTGCTGCTGCTGCTGCTGAGGCTAGGGCTGATTTGGTCTTCGGGGTTCTGGGCAGAAACGGGAGTAGTGGCCCTTCCTCTAGCAGTTGAAGCAAGTGACGTCGACAGCTCGACACATGTTGGCATCGTGAATTCGTCCACATGCCTTACACTGCTGAGGTCCTCCTAGAATCTGACGGAGGGGTTGAGCATTTTGCACCACATGCTGATGCTGTTGAGGGTGGCGTGGGCAATGGTTAGGGCGCTTGCCCTTCTTGCGGATATGCTGGTCATTCTTCCTCTTGCCGGAGCTAGAGAATGGGGGAGGTGTAGCATAGGGAACCAGATACTGATAAGCAATCTGAGGGATGATAGGCGGCTGAGAAATGAGATGTGGTGCAGTCTGAGTGGTCTGAGAAGCATGATAATAGGAGGGGACCAGAGCTATCAGAATCAGACAATCTCAACCTCCTAAGCTCGCAGAATGGTATCGACATAAGGCATTGTTCCATGGCTCCCTACAAGCTCTCGGATTCGTTGATTCAGCCCCTTCAGATACTTGTAGGGTTTCTTGGCATCAGTATTCACCATCTCGCCAGCGAAGATACTCATGCGAGTGAAGTTGCGTGTATACTCATCCATGCTGGCATTTCCCTGCTGGAGGTGCAAAAACTCCTGCTCCATGCGATCCTGGAAACTCTGGGGTAGAAACTTTTCTCGAACAATCTCCTTCATATGCTCCCAAGAGTGAGCATCGCGCTCCGCCACTAGCCTTAAGGCCCAGTATCAATCCACCAATCTAAAGCGTCCATCTTCATTTGACAACCAGCCACAGAGACACGTTGTAGCTGAGTGAGAGGGAGCACTGCGAAGATTTTATCGAGCTCCTTCATCCACTCCAGCACGGCAGTGGGGCTCTCAGTCCCCGAGAAGGTAGGCGGATGCATGCCCTGGAACTGAATGATAAGCCTCGGAAAATCCCGATCTGGATAGGGAGGAGCCTGCTGATGAGGCGATGGAGGCGGGGATGGAGACGGAGATGGCTGCCTGTTGCGAGCATTGCGTCTTGCCAAAGCTCTACATTGAATAATCCGAAGAGATAAGCACAGACAAAAATATCAATTCTAGAGTTCATCGCTCCAACACCAGAATTTAAATTATAATATGGTGGATAGTCCTAAGCCCCAATAATATAAACAAAACAACAAAACTCATACCTCGAGTTGGCGGGGGGAGACGAAAGCGAGTGGTCAATGGTCATTAACACAAAAACACTTAGGAGTAGTCTACAGAAACGCAGACTAGCTCTGATATCATACTGTAACACCCCGTTTTATTTTAAAGAGTTTACCAAAATTATTTATGAAAAAAATAAGAGTAAATTTTTTGCAAAACTTCAAATTTAAAACTTTAAACATTAACGGGCACTACTTAAGACGACTAACAAAAATAAACCACATAGAATTCTACACATGCACACTAAGATCATAATAATCAAACCAAATTATTATAAGTCTCAGAATAAATTAAATGTTCAACATGATCCGAAATTTCAAATCAACATTTTTCAAATGGAAACGAAAGCATAATAGTTTAAAGAAAAGTAAACAATCCGACATAGATAAAAGCGGAAAAAAAAAAAGCAAAGGACAGGACACATCCATGACCACTACTCGCTCGTCCTTCGCTGCCGCGCTCAACCATGCTCAACCTAAAGATGGGAAGAGGAAACAAGAAGACAAAACAAACAATGGGGGTGAGCAAAACCATCATGCTCACCAATACCGCACAGTATATTTTGCATAAAGATCCAAAACCAATTAAAGTATGCATAGAATCCATGTCTACTCCCTATATGGCCCTATCGCAAACCTCCTATATACATACAACAACCTTCCGAGCAGATATCGGCAAAGAAGTAACCAGAAACCTTCCCTCCCTAGCTCGACATAGGCAAAGGGATCCTTTCCAGAAGACAGTGGAGCTGTATTTTCCCTCCCGACTAGGCAAACGGTTCAAGTCTTCCACCTCCCGACTAGACAAATGGGCAGGCGACCTCTCACTGTTTATGCATTCATCAAAGGCACTAACAACAGGAAACCTAGACTAGGGTTCTCACGCATACATCAGCTATCGAAACGAACATTTATACGAAATAACAAGTGCGATAATTATATATACAACAAACTGTGCCTACCTGGAAGCAGCGAAACAACACAATGTGAAAATCGGGTAAGTGGTGAGGTCAACACCTCAAAACACCTACACGAAATCAATATAACTACTCGATTACTAACAATCCAATGAACACTTAAACTTAGCTGAAACATTTCAACTAAGTGGCTCGTGGAAAATCTCGTAGAATTATGGAACATTTGACTCGCCTCGGGACCAAGTATGGGAAAGCCACATAATATTCAAATAATTGGTTGACCAAGTCAAATAAACAGTCAAAGGTCAACTGGTCAAAGGCTTGGGAAACAAGTCCGAAGATCGGTTCACGGACTTAGGCTCACGCGCTGCAGGGCACTGCCGGGCGCTGCCGATAAGCCTGGGCGTGACCTGGGTTTCTGGCACGCGCGCGCAGCCCAGGCACTGATGGGCGCTCGCGCGTTGCCAGGCCCTGCCAGTGCTCGCGTGCCCCAACGGCGCCTTTCCTTTACCCAAAATGCACTTTCGATCATTGTCGGGCGCTCGCGTGAGCTACTGGGCGCTAGTGCACTGTCGGGCGCCTGCTGGCCGGCAGCACCCCTTACGGCCTCTCTCGGGTATTCCTCAACGTCTACCCGAGAGTTTGATTCCAAAATTTAAACACATATTATTCAGCACAAATAACATCATATAAGAAAAATTACACAAAATTTCACATTCAAATAATATGAAAAATATTTGAGAAATTAGGACAAGTAGGGCACGTTATCAAGACGACTAGCCATCCTAAGAATTTTAATCCAACATTTTAACACATGATATTACATGCTGAACCAAGACAATTCACCAATTTTTAGCCTAAACACATAACCATGCGATTTATAAAAATTAATGCAAATAATCAACATATTTGAACATGAATTTAAAATCTGACCATATCAACGATTCAAGACTTCAAATTTTTATTTGAAATATTACATCATGCTTAGAGAAAAATATAAAATTCCAGACTTAAAACATAAACATGTAATTTATGAAAATTGACATAATTTTAGCCAAAAACCCGATTTTAACAAAAACACAACTTATTGAATCCAAATCGCCGGCTCTCCTGTCATCAGGTCACCAACTTCTTTGACCTTCTTTAGATCTCTTGTTGCACTCCGATAGTATTATCGATCATATCAATGCAGAGAAACTTGAGTCGACCTCAGTTGATTCCTCGTTACTACTCAAAGGGGCAATAATTAAGTAGGGATGACAGGATTTGAACCCGTGACTTTTTGTACAAAAAAAAACGCGCTATAAAGTTGCGCCACATCCCTTCAATTGCCCTACAGTGTCATTGTAGAGACTTCCTGTCTTGTTTTCCACACCCCCCCTTCTGGCGCCTGTTCATGGATTAACGCAAATGTATACGAGCTCTATTTGCTTCTGCCATTTTATGAGTCTCTTCCTTTTTGCGTATGGCATCGCCCCTCCCTTTGCGAGCATCCTCCATGATGCAGTCAGTCGTCTAGAGCTCGGAGTAGCTGATAAGTTTCAGCAGATCGAATCATCGCTGAACAGGATATCAGAGGCCTTGCTTTCCAAACACTGGGTTCAGAACGTTGTGAAACAGTTCGGTCCATATCCGGTGCGATCTGCCGAAGCTGTGGGATGTATAAATACATCGGTAGGGGAGCGTTCCGCCAAGGGTCCGAGAAAAAGAACACCCTTTGCCGCTCAAACTACAGCAGCGGATCCCAGCTTCGTCACTTTGGAGCAAGGGGTTCCCAAGGGCGGAAGAAAGGGGATGCACTCTTGAACAGGTACAAAACTCGCTGCTCGGCCGTGCTCTTCCCAGATCGATCATACTCGAAACTCCTAATCCTCCCTTCGGTCCACTCCGCTCCACTCATCCCGCTTAACTCTTCCATGCCAAGCTAATCAGTGATGTGCTCTTCGTCCCCTCCCCTCTACTAGGCTGAAGACTCCAGATAGTCTGTGCTGAGAGTCTGGTAAGTTGTCTTTCTGATATTTTTACTTGATAAAAAATAACATAAAATAAGTACAATGACCAAGTTTCATGCATTTCTAATAAAAACCTGATTTTGTATGATTAACCAAGAACATTTAATTATTTAACCTAGCAATTCAACTCCAAAAATATCGAATTTGACAACGAAGTCAAAATACATCACAGGAGAAACATATTAAAAATTCAGAATTTTTGGACAACTGAGCGAATCCGTCATTGCAAAACATCTAGCATTAATAGTAATAAAAGAAATATCATCAATTGAACATATACCATTACAAGACAGAAGTATCTTGCCCCCAAAATCAATAAGTCAATTTGACACACAATTCCTTACTCTTAATCCCAATTTCACAAACAAAGCACCAATGGCCAAAGTGATTTAAGCAGTGGTTGATGGTGAAATTCATTAGATCTGTTTCGACCTAGCGGCACGACTACAGCTTGTGCTAGATTATCATTGAGAAGCCTCGATGAATTAGCGACGATTATAGGTCTCTTCTCAGGCCTAGCAGACGGTGGCCTTATGTGTGAGCAAAAGTGTGGCACTGAACGTGGGTGAGTGAACTCCGAAAAAATGTCATTCTCGAAATTTTCTTTGCCATTCTCGAAAGTGTTGTATAGCATTGTAGCTTTGCACAAGGAATGATTTTATTTTTGAGTAATTAAGATTTGCATGTTATCTCATAAAATCTTTCCAAATCCTATTACATGAAACCATTAAATTAACAATTTGGCAAATTTCGTTAATAATGCACTTTAGGTTTGAATTTTAATTGAAAACGTAAATAAACAAATAAAAAATTGAATTCATATAAGTGAAATAAAGTTGAGTTTACATCGTTTGCCATATAAATTTCTCCTTGTTATAACTCTGTAAAATATGAATACACCATTAAGCTCATGGGATTAGGCACACATAACCACACGCATACATCGGAGTTCGGCCGGCGCTAGTTCTGAACGAGTTATATCGTCAAGACTTGTTGCTCCACCAGGACAACCGGAGAGTGGTCGAGTCATATAGCAGAATTCCCTGAGGTAACCGAGACCTCGGTGACCCCGCGCACGACCAAGCCTTCCCGAAGACCGTCCGGGAGCCACCACATGCGTCCAGTTCACTGCAAGCGACCAGCCGAGATGCAGTCCCAACGATCACCCCGACAACCCGCACACTACAGTCCTCTCATGCCGGAAACCAACGACAATCCCGCACCACTGCAACCCGTCGACGCAAATTCCCTGAGGACCTTGAGATGTTCGAACGAGGTGATTTCCAGCGAGTAATAAAACAACTGTTCTCCATCAATAAAAATCTACAACGTCTCAGAACCTCCAAATTGTAAGTCGTAAGTGTTTCAACTCTAAACCTTTAGTATCTGTTGCGCATAGGTATATTGTTGATCATTCGATTCGTAACTTGTACATAACGAGATCATCGTAGATTTCATCAAGTGGTATCAGAGTCCACGGTTATTTAGTTTTGAACAAAGTTTAAACTTTTATAGATAATGTGACAACGTGTGTTCAAGCACAACCATAAATTAGATTATATTTGCATAGCTCGGTTTTGCAGAAATTATTTTAATCTACTTTTATGGTCGTATGTGATTAATTTGTTGTTGCTTGGTTTTATAAGTGTTGGACATGTAGAGAAATATGGATGAATATTTGTAATAATTACTCGCACAATGGGACATCGGATAAATTTATTTAATTTTGTAGATGAACACGTAAACCATCTGTGGGCCTAGGATCGAAATATGTAATTTATGTAATTTATATTTTGATCATGATCACGCACGAACGACTGGAAGATCACTGAAACCAACAGACCTCGACACCTGATTGGCCCCTGTAACTGCGACAATGCGACTTAGCTTGCGGATAAGCGCAAGTACATGGCAGCATGCTGCCGGAGGTGCCCAAGAGCGAGATCCTCAGAAGCTGAGGAGTCACGGGAAATATAAGAACCTGACAGGCTGCTTGGATGAGCCAAGGCGGCAGACAACTCATGTTGTGGCCGCTGAGCATGAGCTTAGCAGAGCCCAACCAAGAGAGGCGAATCTACCAAATCATGCCAAGGCAAGGTGCAACCTTTAATTGGGCGTGTGAGCTGTGCATGATTAACGATATGCGATCGCGTAGCACTAGCCGCTTCGAGCAAAAAGCCTTGGTCAATCCATTGTTGCAGCGCACGAACATGGCTGAAACACCAGCCTGGCGTGACCGAGATGAAGCTAAGGTGATTCGGCGGAGCATCGCACTCACCCAACGAAGAATTTTTTTTTCGGAGATTTTCACGGTGTTCACCGGTGATCGGTGGCGAACCTCCGGTGGCTGTGGATTGTAGCTTGATGGAAAAGAAAATTGAATCATACATTATTTTGGCATCTAGTGTTTGAAAATTTTAACGTTCGTAGAATTCAAAGGTGGATAGCCATTGAACTCATTAGTTGTCAATGGTTTAAACTATTAGACTTATGAATTATACTTAGTAGCTAAAATGACCAAACAAGCCTTTTGAAGGCCATGGAGTTTAGAATCCAAATAAATGTTAGGATTAATTCATCTAATTTGTGTAGTACTATGATTTTTGGGACAAAGGGTAGTTTCGAATATATTTCTTCGAGCAATTTAATTGAGACATGGTACATCTTGTGATGTCCCATAAGCTTGAGTTCTTCAAGGGAATACGAGGGCAGGTGTTGAAAGATGTTAAGGTTACTATATCAATGGCACTTCGAGTGAAATAATAGTGATCAATACCTTTTGGAAAAATATGGGAAATACTAATTGGAAGTTGGGATTCATTCTCAATAGGTTGCACATGGTTCACCCCAACCAGCTGCTATAGCATAACGAATGAAAAATATTTCTTAGGTATATCGGTTGTGTCAATGATGAGTTACTAGGAACTTTACTTTTTGTTCCTGTGGTTGTGAAGACAACGACATAAGTTTTAATCATGATTCCGTCTATATTTGTACCTTCTATTTCGAAACGATTATGGATGGGGTTTAGGCCCGCTCTAGGCATATTCGAATTTGAAGTGTTTTCGACATTCATCGAAAAGAAGTTGATACACGTAAGATAGAAAAGATGTTTGAAAATCGGTTGTCTGTGACATACTCCATAGTAACGAGAAAAGTGGTTTGTTTTTTAGTATCTAAAATCAAAAGATGGTTGTTAAAATGAATGTCTGATGTTTTGATGAATACTAAGTGATAAACCACAAGCCTATATGTAAAACTTTCGTAAGGAAAGACAAAGGTAAATGTTCAAACTTCGTTACCGCGTATATAAAATGTTATACCACAATAAAACTACAAACACGCGTCATTAGTAATACAGCTTTGCCGGAGGTACCTTATCATAGTGGGAGGATTGCAAGACAACCATATAGTTAATATTCTTGAGAAAGTCTTTGCACTTAGTCTCTTGTAAACGTGATATAAATCATGGTTATACAATGACATGCTAGGTGTAGTTGGAGCATTGCAAAAGTGGCTGCCATAGATTTGTGGTTAATGAGAAAGTCTTTGGACTCAGCCTCTAGTAAGCACGAGACTATGAATTCGTATTCTTGATAGAACTCTTTCGACTTAGTCTTTCGTGAACGTGAAATTCCTAGTTATCTGATACATTTGGTTGATCATGTTTGTGGATTTGATCAAGCATTGTGTGTATGTGAAGCATGATGGTTCTTTTATACTATGCGTAGACAAATTCTGATCAACTGGAGAGAGTGTGAAGATGTTGTCAGATGCAGGGATATGGTTATCCAAGCAATTAGATATAAAGCTTTCGAAAAAATCAACACGTGACCTTAAGGTCTAAGGATCACGAGAAGGGAATTTTGCGATTATCTCGAGCTTCATATTTATGGATTGCCATAAGGCTTGTTCGTAGCATACATAACACAAAGGCAAGTCCTTATGCTCGACAATAGACAGCCTACTGTATGTAATGAATTAAATGAGGCATGATATCTATTATTGCTAAGGGCATAGTTAATATATATCGAGGTAATCCTATATGAGTGCATTGGTTTGTGGTAGATCATGTGATCAAACGAATGTAACTCGACTAAGGATAATATCTACGGTTACCAAAGAAACCACATGCACCCTATCGATTATAAAGAATTCTAATTTCTAATCAGAGGTGAACAATACGTAAAATATACCTAAGGAATTTGTGTTCACTTGTAAGGTCGAACCAATAGTATGGAGGAATCTCGAGCATTCCACCATGGAAACTCTTTACGTCGTCAGTTGAAGAGCAAACGGTGGGAGAGGTTTGGATCCTGGTAACCTCTTTGAACAAGAAGTGTTAAATCTTTGTTTGCCCAAGTCAAGTCACAATTTAATTGTTATGGCAGTTGGTGCAGTGACAAATGAGAAGAAATCGCATGTTCATAAAGCAAGTGAGTGCATAGAGGCACGGCCCAATGTGATAAATCGCAAAGGCGTAGAATTTTGTAGCCTAGTTATGTCAGTAGATGATCAAGAAATTTCTTTTGGAATTGGCTTTCTGACGAAAGTTGTTGGTGGCCATCTTAAGAGATTGGGGAGTCAGATTATGGCAATTAGGACAATAGTTCTTTGAGAATAGAGATTGAAATAAGCATACTTGTAAAAGTGAAAGCTAAAATTATAAGTGAGAGATTGTTGGTGTGTATACTGAAAGCTCGACTTTTTGTTAACACTATTCTCGTTTGGATTAGAATTAGTGTTTAATTAAATAAGTTCTATGTTCTGTTATTTTTACTTAGATAAATGGCTCATAACGGATGTACAGAAGATCGATTACTTGCAAAACATAAAGGAATTGGTTCACAACCTAGATGAAAATTGAACAAGCCATCGAAACGGTTGTAGTGTCAATAGTCTTGCTGGTCTTGATTGATTAGTTGCACTAGTACTAATTGTTTATTAAATAGGATCCCAGAGAGGAGCAGTTTGTTTTATACTGATTGACGTAAACGAACTAGGCCTCGGCTAATTACTACGTTCTCTTAACTTGTAAGATATGAACAGACACATGTATGTAGTAGTTACTGCTTTGAATCAGCAAAGTGAGGTTTATTCTCATGAACCAATAATTGTCTACTTTGGGTAGTGATTCCTACATGACATGGTGCTCCGTCATTATAATTATGATCATTGACATTTAGCGATGTTTCCGAAGTGAGCTGAAAAGGACTATTATGTTAAACCTAGCCAATGGAATTTATTCTGACATAATAATAATAATAATATACTGAGTGGTGTTAGCTTCAGTTTAAGAAGTTGATTAATTTAGTTGTCAGTAATTAAATTAATTGATGGACATTGTAAATTGAGTAATTTAAAATTAGAGCTCATTTGTGAATTAAATTGAGAGTTTTCAATACTACTACTTTAGTGGAATGACTGTATTATTCATATTTTGGCTACGGAGACTTGACCCATAGTTTAATGCCTCCTTAGGCTCCCAGTTATAGCTTATAAGAACATCACATCTCCTGGAGTGGAGAGAAGAATGAGCCACATGCGTATACACAAGAAAGTCGCCACTCTCTTATTCTTTTCTTCTCTTTTCCTGCTTTAGGAATCCCAACCGAGATATCTTCGTATTCGTTGCCCACCAAGAGGAACGGGGAGGATGTCGTGTCATACAGCTACGGGCTCTCTCTCTCTCT
>CACSLK010027624.1:2945373-2957290 GCA_902706635.1 Striga hermonthica | reverse complement strand
CCGTTGCATTGCCTAGCACATTCACTTGTTCCGAAATACTATACCGATTCCTGGCTTAAAGATGGAGATGGTGTCCAAAGGTTGGCACCACATGAGGATCAAGAAGTCTCGATGAATAGAGTGAAGTGTTTCAAGAGAATTTTCGAAGATCCAAATGATCTTAGAAAAGTGTGTATGGAATATGGGGAATTTTCCAGTGCAACTGGATTATTTAATGATTCTTTCATTAAAGAGGCAAGGGTGTTCGAAGAACCAATCTCATGGTGGGCTAACTACGGATCGAGCGCAAAGTTGTTGCAATCTTTGGCCTTCAAATTACTTTCGCAGCCAGCATCGTCATCATGTTGTGAAAGAAATTGGAGTACATACTCACAGATCCAAAATTTGAATAGGAACAAACTAACGAGTTCAAGAGCCGAGGACTTGGTTTATGTCCATGCCAACATGAGACTCTTGTCAAGGAAAAAGAATTCATATAAGGAAGGACCTTCACGATATTGGGACGTTTGTAAGTTATTTTTATTTGAGTATTCTAATTATTTACTCATATAATATGTTTTCAAACTTATTAATATTTCATTATTTTATAGGTGGAGACAAATTTGATATTGATGGAGATATGAATCAGCTAGCTGATCTATCCATCAATGAACCTGAAATAGAAACGATTACATTTGACAATTCTTTGGATGTGGAGAAGGACGGAAATGATGAGTAGAAAATTAAGTTAAATGTTATTTTCTTTTTTCCTATTTCAATGTTGCATGATTTGAGTAATATATTTGTATTGGAATATTATTGGTTTTTTTTGTTTCAATATTGTACTAGTAATATATTTGTATTAAATTATTATGAATCTAAATTTATAATGATGTATATTAAAATATTTAATTTTATTACATTGACTGCCGTACCCGCGTACCCGTGTCCAAATTTGGGTACGTGTCCCCGAATCTTAACATTTAGAAATATAAATACCGGATACTTGAATATGTACCCGTGTCCGACACCCGTACCCGAGTCCATGTAACATAGCCCGCAGTGCCTAAAGCGCGACCTACAAACTCTCAACAACTCGTGCAGGCGACTCGCGCATGACCCGTTTGTTGTGTGCATGACCCGCATGGGATCTACGTGTTCCCAGTGACCCGTGCGTCCGTCCTTATGCCCCACGTGCTCATAGCATCACCCTATGTTATCTTCCACGAGCAGACTAGAGACCTTGGTCTTCCAGAAAGCATCAGGCACTCCAGCACGCAGAGACTTGACCAGCACTGGCAACCAACAACGTGCACTCTTGAGCACCACAGACCATTAGTGAGATCGGATGACCAACAGCGGTCTGGCATTATTCTGTCGACCCTCTAGAGAGCCCAATCAACCAGTCGTAGACAAAAGGTGAATATTCCCGTATTACTTCTTGTTGGTCCTGAGGGCCGGAGCAGGCTAGGTTAGCCGAAAGATGTTATCGCTTCAAGAAAGTAAGGTTCCCCAGGGTAAGAAGGGGTAGAGAAAATGCCTGGAGCCAATGTTTGAGCACCAGGCGCTACGGTGCTGAATTAAGCCACGCCATACTTCCAGAAAAAGCTCGAACGACCTTTAAACAAAAAGGTCCTATACCCGAATCCAACATAGGTGGTTAGAAAGAAAATACCTAGGGGTGCGAGACAACTCTCTCTAAGGAACTCGACATAATAGCCCCGTAACTTTGAGAGAAGAGGTGCCTCCTCACAAAGGGGGTCGCAATGACTAGTCCTTGCGTCTGTTTACTAAAAAACAAGGTCTCCGTAAAGTCATAAGACCATGTATGGGGGCTGCCTGCTCAGTGCCGGAAGGTCAAGGAAGTTGGTGACCTGACGACAACGGAGTCGGCGATCGAAGCCTCGGTGAACGGCGGTCGTAACTATGACGGTCCTAAGGTTGCAAAATTCCTTGTCGAGTGGGCTCTGACCTGCACGAAAGGCATAACAATCTGGGCACTGTCTCGAAGTGAGGTTTGGTGAAATAGACATTTCTGTGAAGATGCAGACTACCTGTACCTGGACAGAAAGACCCTATGAAGCTTGACTGTTCCCTGGGATTGAGTTTGGGCCTTTCTGCGCAGCTTAGGTAGAAGGCGAAGAAGGCCTTCTTCCATGGGGGATGATGTTGAGGCCTAGTCTGGTAACCCAACAGACTCTGAGGTTCAGACGATCTCCAATAGCAAAAATCAGAAACATTAGATAGTCGACAAAAATAATAAATGATATGCGTTGAGCCCTTGCTACTAATTTCGCTGCGCATAGGGTTTAATTCGTAGATACTTTGTAACTCGCACAAATTGATGTTCTTCATCCATTCCCAGCATATACTTGTTAGACATGATTAGGGTTGTTTAGGTCTTCTATTTAAAGACTCTTACTCTCTTGTGTTTCTTTTTTTTTTCAAAACGATAGAGATATATAACGCGCACAAATGTGCAAAAAGGGCAGCCACCAGCTGAATACAAACAGCTAGCAGTTGAATACAAACAGCCAACAACTGAAAAAGTGGGAGGGTATGTCAAAGGACCGCCTTGAACCGACCCCCACAGGGTAATACACAGTAATACATAAACACTACTAAAAAACACACACACAAAGACCCCAACAGGGTAATGCCCGAGTGTACAATCTAAACAGGATAATAAGGTCACACTTGGGCTAACTGAG
Organism: Striga hermonthica; assembly: GCA_902706635.1. Lineage (NCBI taxonomy): Eukaryota > Viridiplantae > Streptophyta > Magnoliopsida > Lamiales > Orobanchaceae > Striga > Striga hermonthica. The sequence goes on along the minus strand of CACSLK010027624.1, from coordinate 2,954,600 downwards.
GCCAACGGCCCAGACCAAAAACACAACAAAAAAACAACACACAAAGCACAAAACTATCAACAAAACAAAGAAACTACACAATTAAACGAGCCCTTCCAAAGCAGCGACACCTAATCGAACCAGCAGAATCAAGTCGACCATGAATCTCTCAGCCAGAAGCACCAACCCCGAAACTGCCAAAACCACTCGGTTTCCTAGCGGAGTCAAAACACCAGCCCCGAAACCGCAGCAGTCCGACCCGCACCACGGCCAAAACACCAAATTGCCCCGAAACAGACAATAGAGTGCGATGACCCCAGCCTCGACCCCAAATCACCTGGACACTGCCCAAAACCACCAAACTGTTGTTGCATCACCTCGACCAATACTATTGGAAGAAGAATTGGCACGACAACCTCCTTCGATCCAAAATCTGAGTACAAGGAGTGGAAGTCCTTAAGCAGTGGCTCTGCCCTGGTCGGGGCGCCCAACAAAACAAGGTCGCCAAGCAATTGAGCCATGTCCTGCCCGGCTCCACTACCGCATAGCAGAGGGGCCACCAACCTAAATTCACGAACTGACACCGGAAAGACGAAATACCATCCGCTACAGGCGAGGCCCAAATCCATCGAAATCAGAGAGGTGGAGAGAAAAATAAAGGGCGGGATCCAAGCTGCTAAGGCCAGCGACCGCCAGCTAAGCTTGATGGCCGCTGTGGAAGGCAGATGGATTCAAATCGGAGAGGAGACGGCGAGATATGAGAGCGAGGGTTTTTCTTCGGAGAAGAATGTTTTTCTCAATATTTATATATACTCTCTTGCGTTTCAATCTGTTCAATTTGATTTAAAGATGTTTGAGATTCTTTCTCTTGTTTTATCCCTTTCGTTTAAGCTTTTGCTACGAGTAGACTAGTACGATTCACGATGCTGTCGAAAATGAATGATGCTACAGACGACAAGCGTGACGCCGCCATTGATGCATTTGGGTCGACAAGTCACAGATTTGGCCAGGGGCTTCAGTCACCAATTCGATGTGGTGGGTCGTCAAATTGCAGATGGCGGGGATAGAGGACATCCAATTGGCTTTACATACCACTTTAAATGGCAAACAAATGAACTGTGCGACGGATGTAGGACGTGGTGGTCGCAGAGGAATGACCAGTGGATGCAATCGAGGCACACGTGGGGCTCCCCGCTCCCAATTGAGGTGGTGGTACCTTTGACATCACCATATTTGAGGTACTTCCTTTTAGTAATATGGCGTCATAAATAAAGACTACTTCGCCGAGAACCAGAGATGGGAGGCTTATTTTTGGGTCTTAATCTCTGAATTCTCTGGCGGCATAGAAGCTTTCTAGTTCTTGGATGACATGGGGTAGAGCGAATATGAGGGTCCACCTTTTTTTTTATCAAGAGGGATCGACTGAATAAACAGGTTTGGATGTTTTTGTTGTCGAGGAGTTGATTGAGTATGAGGGTCCGCCTCTTTCAGTAAACATTATTCACAATAATAAATCTGGTATGGTCGCAGTATGTATACGAATAAATCATTTATCCCAATTTTCCATCATATATATCATCAATCAAGACTCATGTGCACACCTATATCAATAGACTACTGCTGGTAGACGTATCAAATGCCTCATGGGCTTTTATCGAATGCCCCACAGGCTTATACGTCTAATGCCCCTCGGGCTTCTACACCGAATGCCCCTCGGGAATCTATCGATGCCAGTAGTAGGAGTAAACCCCACGGGTTTCGCTTTATAATTACGGGGATAACGTTTGACGGCCGACACAGCTCACATCGAAGGCCACATATTTCACATACATATATTGATCATACCAAAAGCTGTCATTTATAACATTTAACGCATCGCAATTTCAAATAAAACCCACCTGGATTACGAAGGGATAGCACACAACCAGGGGTAGGCGGCGAGCACGGCTCGTCAAGCACCTACAATAAGTCAAGCTACTACAATCAACATCTATCTTGACTTGGAACGGAATGCACAAATCATACTTAGTCGAACTTGATTCGACTAAGTTGTTCGTGAAGTCCTGTGGACGTTGGAACACTTAGACTCGACTCTAAGACTCAACCAAACACGCATGAGAGTTCACATAATCTCAATCAAAGATTTACCAAGTCAAACAAACAAAGAATAGCATGCGAGTCGGTTTACAGTTTTTAACCCTAAAACTATATTTTTTAAATAAAAGAAGATAAATCACATAATCAAGTTGGTCAGGTTACCGAATGAGTTAGGCTTTGAAATTTTAAACAAAACTCCACCTCACTAGACTTAATAAAACCACCAAATTTCGGCCCTTAACACAAAACACATGATTTTATAAAATTTAAACACGATTTCAGCAAAAACGAGCATAAATTCATAGCCTGGCCTAATGAACGAATCACGAATTGAAATTTTAACACCATATGATACAACATGCGAACAAAATCATGTAAAAGTTTCAGCTATTAACATCTCCACAAATTTTTGAAATTCAAACAATATTCAGCTGAAAATGTATTTTAATTATAAACCTATCATACATGACAAATTAAATTATAAAATTTTACGCTAAGCAACAAATCATAAATAGAGCACGCTTACAAAATTTCAGCAATTTACAGTAATTGATCAATTTTTCATAATTAAAACGATTTTCAGCAGAAAACTACAAATAATTATTTACCCAAGCTAACTAAGTCCAAAAAATTACGAAATTTTTACATAACATCATATTAACATAGAGGAACAACATATTAAAAATTCAGCCATTTTGAAGCACAACTATTTGTTAAGCAATTTATACGATTCTGCCTAGAAATCGAAATAATTAATTAAAATAACTACAGATGGTATTAAATTCTGCAACTTTTACACAACATGTAAAATCATCACAGGAAATCACACACAAATTTCACGTTATCCGGAGTAGCATTCGATTTATTATAGATTTAACAAATATTCAGCAATTAGTTCGGATTCAAAAAATCATAAACGATTCAATACTCGACTAATTCGTCCAAGGCCTTCGCCATAAGGCCGAGGACTCGACAAGGTTCCATTATCCATAGTTCTAACACGAATTCGATGGGATTTTGCACGATATCGCATTAATCGATAAAATTCCTACATAAATGCATAATATATCACACTAAACAACGAGATATTTCCAAAGCCCGACACACACGAAAAACGAAAAGGGAATCATATTTCGGTATAGTTCTCGAGATTAGTTCGCGACGAGAACGAAATGATGGCCGAGATGGGCTGTTCGGAGGTCGGGAGTATGCTCGTCGGGCTTGACGACAACGGCTCGCGGGGTAGGGGGTCTTTTCTTGTTAGCGGTGGCCTAAGCGTTCTCGGTCTTGGTTCTTCGCTGTTGTACGTTGAGGGACTCGTCGGACTGCTGCTCACGCGAAGAATGCTCGCAGGAGATAGCGACCAGCGGTGGTCTTGCAGCCTGGAAGCAGAACTCGTCGGCGGATGGAGGTGTACGACGGTGGTTCTTGCGGTGATGGCCTGCAACATTGAGGTTGTGCGTGGTCTGTTGGTCAGCTCGAAGGTCCGCTTTTGCGTTCACGGTCTCTTCACGCTGATGGCACGCGACAGGGAATCGACGATTAGCGACAGCAAGAATTGGACGGGAACAACTTGCGACGCTGAGGATTGATCGACGGGACTACGCGCGTTGTTTGCGGCTCACGGTAGCAAGGAGTAATGAAATGTGCTTGTTTGCAGCTCGCCGGAAGATCAAGAACTTCGGGTTGCTCGTGTTGAACGATGATGGCGAGAGGGATTATGGTGACGAGAGGTAGGCGACAGAAATTTTTTCTCAACAAAGGGAGAGAGACGATAGGAAAAAGGAGTAGATTATTGATGTCTGCGGGTAGTTGACGAGAGGTGAGCGATTTCTCTTTTTCTTTTCTGCTTATCGATCAAGAGAGAGATGATAGGTTAGGGGTTTGATGTCTGCGCAATCATAAAAGAAGAGAACTGAAGGGGGTGACTACGCGACAAGAAAGAGAAAGGGTAGGGTCTAATCCTTATTCAAATACTTAAGTTGCATATTCTTGCCAAACAAGCTAAGGGAAAAGAAGGGCCGAGTTCGGGGCTCACGGGCCGGGGATTCTCGATAATTAAATACGAGGCTCGATTCGATCGCACAAGGATAAAGTAAATACGGACATAAATATATATATATAATACACACATTAATATTTATTTAATTAATAATAATAAGCAATAAGGCAAATAAACAATTAAGAACATTTCGACAATCAATAATAATATATTATTAAAGCATAATAAATATAATAAATATTTTCTAAATAATTCTCAAATAAACGGACGTTACAGTCTACCCACCTTACAAAAAATTTCGTCCTCAGAATTCAAAAAAAAATGACTAGAAGGCAAAAGAGTACAAAAAGGGGACATCAAAATATGAGATTCGGGTACTCTCTCCGAATCTCGGTCTTCCTATGCCAAGTCGTCTCGCCCTCGACTTGACTACACCCTCTGGACTTTGACGAGTACCCCGCCCGGTATTTCCCTGATGGACCCTTGGTTCCAACAGGTCGCCGGTACCTCCATAAAGGTAGGGTTCTGCCTATCACGCAGCTCGTCACCATACACACATACCTCGAGATCACGCACACATTCCCGCCATCACGAGGCTTAGAACGCGTTATGCATCCCCACAATTTCTGGTGGTGGAGTCAATCATCAGGCTAAGTTATCGACTTGGTCGACGAATTACAATAGGACTGACAATCATCACTTATTCTCAAATCTGGTACATTCAGAACACACTTTTCTTGTTTGATACCAATAACAAGGCTTCAATCCTTACCGTCACGAGTAACAACTTGTATGCGGTTTCAGAAGTAAAGACTAGATACTCGATAACGTTTCTTTCTACGAAGTCAGTCTCCAGTCGAAACTCAAGGCTCTGCCCCACATTACTACGGAAACTACTATCTCACCATCTCGAGAAAATCTCATACACCTAGGTTGTTGATTAGGGAATTCACACATTGGTTCGAAAGATCAACATACAACTTGACCAAAAATCTGTTTCAAAAACCCCTAAAAGGACAAGGTCGGTCTGGGTTTAATACACTGTCACCCGAGAGGTGACACACACGTTGACGCTGCATATGCGGGGCTCTGGGACACGTACGTGTACCCACTCGGATACCAGCTACAAGGTCCAGGTTTGGCCGTACACACTGGTCTGGGGAGTTCGTGCGTTTGGTGATGGCGGCGGCAACTCTCATGCGAGTCAACAGTCGGCGACTGCAGTTGGCCTCACGTCTCTCAGCGCGGGCGTACGTGCTCGGCCACCACTTCGCGTGGCTACACCCAGCCAGGTTCGGCACTCTGTTCGAGGTGCATTCTAGAAAATTAATTTTCGATTTTCACAATTCCTAAGTACTCTGATAGGACAAAGGGTTTCTCCACAAGACTCAAAATTACCAAGGTGTGGGTTGGACAACAACAATTTTCCCCAAAAGGGACTGAACATTGGCGCCACTGCAGGAACAACCCTGACTCAGTTGCATGTCCGAACAGTAGAATGGTTAGCTCGTTTTACTCCTCCGACTAACAATATCGGCTGTCACGACAGCTTTTACTCATGTAGCTAACCGTGCCGGCAGTCCTAAACAAGTTCAACCACATATACAGCCTATAGTTTTCCACACTTCCAGATCTTAGCGCAAAGCTTCTCTCGCAAGTGTTTCCAATCATCAATGATATAAAAACGACAAAATTAATTCATATAAGGCACATAAGCATGCATATTAAAGGTAACGCTTATTTTCGAAAACATAACTCATGTTTACCGAAATAGCACAGTACAACAGTCTATAATCAGGTATAACTCTCAACATACATAAGCATGATTCCTGAATAACACGAATCTTAAAACATGCGGTACAATTCTCATTTAAAACACACAAGCATACAAGGTGATTCGGCCAAATAATCAACTTACGGAGTTTCAAAGCAAGAAATAATCAACTTACGGAGTTTTAGAAAATTGAAAATTTTATAAGCTACAGCTCCCAAATAACATGATTCAAGACTCAAGTTAGACCTAAGGCATGCATCTACAATTTCATGAAAAACTCAGAAGCAAATAACGGAATTTTGACAGGTCATATATTGACTAACACTGAACCTAGCTGCAGTTTGAGAAACCAAAACATGTGGTGCACCGCTTCAGAAGAACGGACATAACTCATACTACATATAACATTTTGACATGGTTCATGCATCATTAGAAAGCTAAGAGGAAGCTCTACAATATTGTTTTTAGAATACAGGAGCAGATAAGGTCATTACATGGGGGTAAAAGCAATTTAACATTTAGGAACATGTTTCTGCCAAAGCACAAACCCTATCTCATGCATATCTATATTCATTTGAACATAACTCGAGCTACAGAGCTTATATCAACATGCACCATACCTTAAAAGAAAGTTATGAAATAGGCCTAGAACTTTTATGAAGAATCAAATTTCAATTGAGCACATTAAGACATGATAACAGGTCAAACATAATATACACATAAGCTACCGGGTTTTAATAAAAACTACTAGCGCGACAACTTTGCAAAAATCATAACTTATTCATTTCAAATCGAAATCACATGATTCTAGAGCCTAGAGAAAGCCAACAAAAAATACTACATATCATATGCAGACCAGATTTTCATATAACGAGTACTTCAGGGTCAAAAAAGCAGACGAAAGGGACAACAATTCGCATGCTATCCCCAAAAACAACACTTAACACATCTCATGATTTTCGAAACCCGGCAAGGGTCCGAAGAAAAATGATTAACATTCCCGGTTCTCATTGACTAGGTCCTCACTCGGAGACATTGGATAGAGTTATATAGAAAGAGAAACTGCTATGGGCATAACTTATCTCGATAACGACATAATGAAACTCCCAACGAGGAACCTCTAGAGTCCGAACTTAACTCTATATCACTAGAGTTCAACATTAAACACTAGAGTTCACATAACCTAAGGTGGATAGATTTTCTAAGCCCCAAACTGACATATATATCACATCACAAGTAGTCTCATTGCTACTCATGTAAAAGTACACAATTCACATTATAAGTATTTTCATTGATACTTATAAAAGAACATACCTTTAAGCAGTGCGGCGTGACGAAGACAAGTGGTCAAACACAAGGTCAAAATCACATAACCACATATAGACCAGTCTACATAAACGCAAACTGGCTCTGATACCAAATTATAAAACCCAACTTTGATTTTAAAGAAATCCCGGGCTTTCCAAAAATCAGCACAACATTTTTGTAGTTCATTTTTCGAAATCAAGGGCATTTTTCAAAACGTTTACCTCGGCCGAGTCATATTTGGTCGCACGGGGATTCATTACCCGATATACACATGGTTTTCATTAACCCAGTTCACAACATATCTCACATGTTATTCAGATCAGAATACGATAGCATGAATAAACAAGACAACATGATAACCAAACCAAATAGGTTCATCAAATATTCCATATTCAACAATCTCAAAACATGAGTCTCAAAACATTTTCAACATGTCCAAATAATCAAAAATTCGTAGAAAGCGGAAGCTAAATGCAATAAATAAAGACCACCCACTCGTCTTGTCTCGTCACCCGCCAGCTGCTTAACCTACATCCATGAAGAGCAGGTGGGGGTGAGCACAAATAGAAATCGTAGTGCTCACCACTATGCAGCAAACATTATACACAGTAATAAATCAGATATGGTCGCAGCATGTATACGAATAAATTATTTATCCCAATTTTCCATCATATATATCATCAATCAAGACTCATGTGCACACCTATATCAATAGACTACTGCTGGTAGACGTATCGAATGCCCCATGGGCTTTTATCGAATGCTCCTGGGGCTTCTACACTGAATGCCCCTTGGGCTTCTATTGACGACAGTAGTAGGAGCAAACCCCACGGGTTTCGCTTTACAGTTACGGGGATTGTTGGGATCAATGAAGATCATGTTATACACAAATGACGAATTCAATAGCAAAACATAAACCTGCGCAGCGGATCTAAAGGTTTGCGTAGAGAATTTACGGCTTAAAATCTACGGCGATCTAGCTGATCTTCTAGATGGTCGTACACAACACACCAATGAATTGTTGACTGCAAATCGCATCCTAGGATTGCATGAACAAGATCGTATCGAAAACCAGATCAAACGAGTGCAAAACGGATGAAGACAAGTTGCAGTCCTTAGACCTTGCAGCGGCGCGTGCGGGCGCGTGGGTGGTCGGACGGCTACGATCTTGGTGGCGTTGGAAAGCTCTTGTCGAGACGGTCGTCTGGGTGTTTTGCACATCTTGATCGGACCTCCGGTTAGTTCTGTACGACCAAATATATTTCGTCTCACTTTACCCAAAGGTCTTCTACTGTATATCCTCTTAATTTTGTACCAGTGGAACAACAAGAAGAAAATGAAGATCGAATGGGAACTGAGAGAGATAAGAGAGGTGTGGGGCGTGTTTCACAAGATGTGGAATTCTCTTCTATTCTCATGAGCTTAATGATGTATATATAGAGCTACAGTAGGGATCCTTAGGAGATTAGGATTAAGGCTCATTAATTAATTAAAATACTTGTGGACCAAGCCACTTATTTTAATTAATTAAATAATATTAAATGGGCCACCAACATAATATTATTCCACTCCCTTTTTCTAGCCCAATTTACAATTGAGACTCCAATAATAATTACTTGATTTATCTCCCCATGTTTAAGATATAATGTCCATTAATTAATTCGATTACTGACAATCAAGAATTAATAAATTTATTATTATTTCTGTAACACCCCGCTATTTACTGAAATCAGAGTACTCTTTTTCAACAAACTTTCTAAATAAAATAAATAAAATATTTCTTTTTAGCGAAATCTGGTTCAGAGTGTTACCATAAAAATCTGTCTTATTCTGAAAACCGTTAATTTTAATATGATAATAAAAACGGTTATAAATATATTAACCGACTAGTGTCGGATCAAAAGCTGAGTTAAAGTACTGAAAACTGTAGGGGAATAGTAGTGTAGCCAAAACATATATATACATATCAACAAATATCCTGAACAGCTCGTCAGCTCACTCCTCGCCCCCGACTCGGTGACCTGAAAAACATGAAATACGTGGGGGCGTGAGCACTAAAACACTGTG
>CACSLK010027624.1:2917120-2931091 GCA_902706635.1 Striga hermonthica | reverse complement strand
CCGACAGCAACAACAACAACAACAACAACAATAGGTCTCCTCCTCCACCACCGCCCCCTCCGCCACCGCCGCCTCCACCAGGCACACATTCGTCGTCCTCTCGTTCTGTAGCTGGTCATCCTCCCCCTCCGGAAAATCGTGACACGTCCAACGATCGGAAGGCGATAATAGCAGGGGCAGCTGCAGGGGCGGGGCTACTCCTGCTAATCATGATCGCGTTTTTGGTGTCATGTGGAAGAAGGAAGAAGCGCAAGCCTCATGATCATATGAATTACTACAGAGATAACTCGCATAGCCACCACACTGGTAATAAATTCAAATATTGACTTGTTAATTACTTCTCTCCATAAAAAACAACTCAAAGGCTAATTTTTTTGTATTAAAAAAAATTACTTATTTATGGTTTTTGCTTTGATAAAATGTTTACTTATAATTTTATCGAATATTAGTTTCTATTTGCAATAGGTAATTAACAATCAACTATTTAAGTGCTATTTGCATTGTTTTTCTTACATAAACGATTTCCATGAAAACCAAAAATTTTCGTAAACTCGCCTTTTGTCGTAGACAATTTACGTGACATCCTATTTCAAAGTTAAATTCATCAAGCTTCATATGTAGTATGTGTTGATATTCAAATCACACCGATTTATTATTGTCATTTCATACAATAAACGTGGCGATTTTTTCTATTTTGTCCACCAACTGATTAGCACTATTGAAAATAGTTCAATTTAACACCAATCTAAAACTTGATGATTTTATAGCATTTGTACAACTAGAATTACATGTATAAATATGTTGGTTGAATAACGATATGATTATTTAATTGTACATATGTATACCTACAGGTAAGAATTACTATGATATGACATCCAATGGGACATGGAACAACTCGATAGGGACAAGCAAGCTCCCCCCACCGCCCGGCAGTGCCAACGTGAGCTCCGAGTACAACTGGGTGGTGGGCCCACCCCCACCCCCTCCTCCAATGATGAGCAGTAGTGAGATGAGCTCGGCTGGGTTTTCAGGGCCCCACCACTCCCCTCTGCCGCCCCCACACCCAGCGGTTGCCATGGGGTTCAACCAGAGTAGCTTCACGTACAACGACCTTGCTGTGGCCACCAATAACTTTGCCCACACAAACCTGCTCGGGCAGGGGGGTTTTGGGTATGTGCACAAGGGGGTACTGCCAAATGGTAAGGAGATAGCCGTCAAGAGCCTCAAGATGAATAGCGGGCAGGGGGAAAGGGAGTTTCAGGCCGAGGTGGATATCATCAGCCGAGTACACCACCGCCACCTGGTGTCACTCGTAGGTTACTGCACGGTCGGGACTCAACGCATGCTCGTTTATGAATTCGTTCCCAATAGGACTCTTGAATTTCACCTTCACGGTACGTCCTTCTTTTGTTAATACATTTCTAATTACTTGATCAAATGTTCTGAATTTGGACGATGATAAATCACTACGAACAATATTTTTGCCTTTCGCATGAAAAATAAATCATTTTTCTATTTTTTTTAACAAATTAAAAGTATAATGCCCAATGTTTAAAGCAGGAGTTGATCTCCCGCCTATGGATTGGCCTACCAGGCTTAGAATTGCTCTGGGATCGGCAAAAGGATTCGCGTATCTCCATGAAGACTGTAAAATATACTATTTCATTCTTTAAAGATAAAACTATATTCCTCAAATCATTTTCGTTTTCCAATTTTTGACCAACTTACAAAATAAATTTGCGAAACTTATACATTGAGAAAATTGCAGGTCATCCTCGCATAATCCATAGAGATATTAAAGCTGCAAATATTTTGCTTGATTTCAACTTTGAAGCCAAGGTATACCCAATACACTTCTCATGTGGTCATATGTCAACTCAAATTTCTATGTCTAGCTCGTGTTAAAAATTTAACTTCATAAATAGCTTTTGCACTTAAACATGAGAATTGCAGTATTGGTTTCCCAAATTACCAAGCTTTTAGACTCGCTCAACACACTCCATTTTTTCTTTCATTTTCTCAAACTAAAAATGAGTTGAATAATTTATCTCTTATTGTCATTTTCATATGATATATTTTGCATATCCCTTTCTTATATTTGTGCTTATTGAAAATTTCCTGGTTGTATTGCAGGTAGCTGATTTTGGATTAGCTAAGCTTTCTTCAGACACCAATACTCATGTCTCCACAAGAATAATGGGAACATTTGGGTACAAATAATTAGTTTCTGTCTTTTTTTTTTTCTCACGTATATGATCTTCAATGTTTGTTCCAAAACATGCATATAATTTTATCTACATATGTATGTGTGTGTCTGTGTGTCAGGGGCATAACAGAATTTCAATCATCATGCATAGATCTCAAGATGCCAGATGAATTATATAGTTGTAAGAAAGAAAAAGTTTAATTGCTTAAAAAATAATAACAAATTGAAGGCTTCCAATTGACACAGATATTTGGCCCCTGAGTATGCATCAACTGGTAAACTCACTGAGAAGTCTGATGTCTATTCATACGGAATCATGCTTTTGGAGCTTATCACGGGACGACGACCTGTAGACATCCACAGGGACGACGACGATGATACTTTAGTCGATTGGGTAAGCATATTCTATGTTTTATATCATTTTCGCAAATTAAAGGCATTTTTCCTTCTACATAACTACATACATTTTATCACTTTATTTAAAAAACAAAATTTGGTACAGGCTAAGCCCATTCTGATCTCCGTCACAGAAGGGGGAGAGTACGAGGGTCTGGTGGACCCACGGCTAGGAAACAACTATGATCCCCAAGAAATGCTCCGTATGGTTCATTGTGCTGCTGCCTCTATTAGGCATTCTGCAAGAAGACGCCCTAAAATGAGCCAGGTTTTGTTTCGATATATGTATTTATATATATATATATATATATATATATATATATGTGTGTGTGTGTGTGTGTGTGTCTGTGTGTGTGTGTGTATACTAGGATCGATACTTGGATTTATTTAACTTTTACAAGGTGGTTTCACATGAGAAGTTTTAACAATAAATCTCTAACTAAGATTTATAATAGAGCTAGTTGATCATGAGTTGACAAATTCCTTCGAATGAAAGATTAATCAATAAATAAAAATCCACACGCGAACAAAATAGAGTTCATGTGCTTTGACTAATTTTGCATTGTTTTTATTTCAATTTTGTTCCCCTATAGATTGTGCGTGCTTTGGAAGGAGATGTCTCCCTAGATGACCTGCACGAAGGTATCAAGTCGGCCCAAAATGCTATGCTTGGGTCAAGCGGCAGCTCTGACTACGACCTGAAGAGATACAACCAAAAGGCCAGTGCTACCCCATCAAGCCACGATTACACTAGTAGTGAGCACGGGCTCACGGGTGAATACATCCACCCGAGCGGAGGGAACTCACAGGAGATTCACCAGCCAAGCCCAGTATACCATGCTCACAACCCGTGATTATCGGTTAAAAGATTTGAATGAGGAAGGAAAAACACTATGTTTTTAATAACTTAATCATCAACATCATCATCATAACCATAAGACAGTTTCAGTTTAGGCTCAACTGCATGCCCTGGCAATGGAGGCACATACATACATCACATGTACGTGTGCCGATGGTGGTGAAAAATACATTACTACAATTGTGCAGTTGATTTGTAGATACGAAGGCTTTATATACTTCTATTTAACAAGGTGAAGCATACTCTATAAATAGATTGTGATTTTTTTATTATCGGCGACTAAAATAGAAAATTATGTAGTTTCCCTTTTTTGCACTTAAACATTAAATAATTTTACTAATGGCCAGAAAATGAAATTGAAACATATTAATAATTCCTTATAATTGAACATGTGGATTATTTATATATTATTGTTACCTATGATGACGATGATGATGATAATGATTATTATTATTATTATTATTATTATTATTATTATTATTATTATTATTATTATTATTATTATTATTATTATTATTATTATATTTTCTATTTGATTTCTTTCCATAGTGAAACTGTTTAAAATATATTTCCATTGCATAATATGTTAAATAAACTATAAAGCCTCATGATGCATATTAGAAAAAAGTCTCATGATGATTGAAGGAATTTATTTTTTGACAGTTACTACATCTACGATGTTTAATTATTATAAAAAATAAATTCTATAAAAACATGTGTGTATATTTTGTAAAATATTTGTACACAATGTTTTATTTTAAATTTATTTACTTAATTTAAATTAGTTATATTAATAAATAATATTAACGTGCATTACATATTTCATTACATAAAATAAAAGGAATAAGGTGACTACTTCTGTAACTTTTATTAATAATAGTACTGAAATTATATTATACTAAATTTTATAATAAAATAATAGTTGAGTATTATATAACAAGAGTAAGTAAAATTGTTATTTTTCTTGTATCAAATAATATATATATATATATATTAAAATCAAATTGTATATTACTACAAAAGCACTAATGGACTCAGGTTTAACGTCCGATTGGGAAAATAGGTCACCTTGATATAGGGTGTAAACGCAGAGCAGAGGATATAGAACATGGCACACTGTTTGAAGGTCAATTTGGTGAATTGCTAAAAGCTAAGGAAACTTATCATGGTTGGAGGAATTATCAGGCTAGTAGCTCTGAAGATAATAGTAATCATCCGCAGCAGAATTCTTATCACGATTCTATTATGTCTGCAAATACTACACCTACCAAAATTCCTCAAAATCAGACTGAGATCCAAGGGGTGAATCCAAATAAGGAGAGGGGTGAAGATATGGGGGCAAATTTAACTCCCCAAGATCATAGGACCTTAGAGATTGTTCCATCTGGAGAAGGTTCAGGTACGAGCCTTAATGACATCTTGGCGGGGGATAAAGAGATTCCTATGGAGGTGGAATCTCAAGTGTTGTGTACTACTGACAGTTCTGACATGGGTTCAACAAGCAAGTATAAGAAAGCAACTGGGGCTAAGACAATGGCTTCTTGGAGGAGGAAACATAGTGGTGCAGGTAGACTGTTGAGGATGTCTGAGAAGGCCAAAGAAAGCTCATTAGATTAAGATATAGCCAAGGGGAAAAAGGAATCCAAATCTTTGAAGAGAAATAGAGAGCTGGTTATCTATGGACAGGGTTTGAAGAGTTAAGGGAATGAGGTATCTGACCAGAAACTGAAAGCTGATTGTGATGCATCTCAGGCGGAGAAGGCCAGCTGCCCCGAGGTGATCACTGAAAGCCATGGTGTGGAATTGTAGAGGACTGGGTGGGCCCTCTACAACTTCCCAGATCAAGGACTCCAAAAGAGTTCACCACCCAAATGTCATTTTTTGTCAAAAACCAAGAAATCTTGGGCTATTACTAATATTGGTTGTAGGAAGTTGGGGTTTGAGAGTAGATGGCATTTGGAGAAGCCCAATAGTACTAGAGGGTGTCTTCTGATTATGTGGGATATAAATACAGAGATTAGACAGATTGTTGCTAATGAGTTCTGTGTTCAGTTGGAAGTTAAAGGTTTAGGAGTTAGCGAGTGATGCTGGTTGATCTTTGTCCACATGAGCACTGAGAGGTATGAGAGGGAAAGACAGTGGGAGTTTCTTAAAAATAGCAAACAGAATTGGGGTAGTTGTTGGGTCTTGGCTAGAGATTTGAATGATATTACTTGCAATGAGGAGAAAAGGGGTTGTCTCAGAAGGCATGAATCCAGTTTTAGAGGTTTTAAATTTTTTTATTGAGAACATGGGAATGCAAGAGATGGATCAGAAGGGAGTTTTCTTTACATGGAGAAATAATAGAGAATCTAGTTTTAGAGGTTTTAAATCTTTTATTGAGAACATGGGAATGCAAGAGATGGATCGGAAGGGAGCTTTCTTTACATGGAGAAATAATAGAGTTGGTGATGGTTATGTAGAAGAGAGACTTGATAAACTATTCATTTCTTATGACTGGATGATGGCATTTACCAAGATGGAGGTTATCAATTTATACAGGACAGCTCCAGATCATAATGTGATCATTTTTTATACAGAGGTGGAAGCAGATAGAAGCAAGAAAAGATTTCATTTTGATAGTTCTTGGGTGAAGATGGAGGGTGTAAAAGAAGCAGTCCAGGCAGGTTGGCAAGTTTCTGTGGAAGGGTCACACATGTACTAAGTTCATCAGAAGATCAAGAACACTAGAATGGCTTGGCTAGCTTGGCAGAAACCAATTTACAAAAATAGTGAGTGAGCAGTAAAGGTCCTTATTGCTAGGCTGGAGGAGCTAATGAAGAGTGGTCAGGAGAGGGATTGGGATGAATGGGGTAGTTTGAAAGCTGAGCTAGATTGTGCACACAAGGAGGAAGAGAGTTTCTGGAGAATGAAATCTAGAGCATTTTGGCTAAAAGAGGGGGACTGAAACAACCAATTTTTCCATGCTTATACTGCTTAGAGGAGGAAAACTAATCTGATTCAGAGGTTCGTGACTAATGCAGGAGACTTATGTGATTCTAAAGAGACTATTGCAGCTCATATGGTGAATTTCTATTCTTCTTTATTTGCTTCTGAAGGGACTTCAGGGGGAGAGGAGCTGCTGCAGCATATTTCTCATTCTATCTCTGTAGACATCAACAATCTTCTTATCCAACCTGTCCAAGAGATGGAGATTAAAACAACTCTTTTCAATATGGATTTTTACAAGGCCCCGGGGGAGGATGGTATTTCAGCGTCATTTTTCAAGCATTTTTGGAGTATTATCAAAGATGATGTATGCAGAGCTGTTAAAAGTTTTTTCATGTCTGTGAAATTACTTAAGAACTAGAAGAATACATTTATTACTCTTATTCCAAAATGCTTATATCCTGAATCTTTGAGCAACTACAGACTTATCTCTTTGTGTGGTGTTCTTTGTAAATTGTTGCTGAAGTGTTGGCTTAGAGACATAAAATGTGTTTAAACTTCTGCATTAGTAATGCTCAGACTGCTTTTGTCCCTGGGAGGAATCTGTTAGATAATGTTGTCATTGCTCATGATGTATTTCACTTTTTCCATAGACATAGATCTGGTTCTCATGCATTCATGGTAGTAAAACTGAATATGGAGAAAGCATATGACAGGGTGGAATGGGACAGTATCAGGAAAATCATGAAAAAATGGGTTTTCATGGCACTTTCATTAAGTGGATTTATAGTTGCATGTCTCATTCTACCTTCTCTTTTAATCTGAATGGGGTTAATTGTGGTTTTGATAAGGCATCTAGGGGAATCAGGCAGGGAGATCCTCTATCTTTATATTTATTTATTCTGGTTTCTGAGGTTTTTTCATCATTTTTGCATCACAAGATCAGTGTAGGCCATTTCAGGGGTATTAAAATTGCCAAAGAGGGCCCCATGCTCTCTCATTTACTGTTTGCAGATGATGCATTAGTTTTCTGCAAAGCTGAAGAATCTCATGCTATGTTATTATTGGATTTCCCGCAAAAGTATTAGTGCTTCACAAGGCAAAAAGTCAATTTGCATAAGTCATCTATGTTTTTGAGCAAGAATTGGAGTTGACTTGGCTGGTAAAATTTGTTTTATTTTGAAGGGTTTTGTGCTGAAAAGATCCTCTAGATACCTTGGACTTCCTTTGGGAATTGGGGCTTCTAAGAAGGATGCTTTCCAGTTTGTAGGGAATTCTGTCAGGGTCAGAAATGAAAGTTGGAAGAACAACCTCTTATGAACTGCTGGTAAGGAGGTTCTGATCAAATTTGTTTTTCTAGCACTCCCCATATTTGTTATATCATGCTTCCTGCTTCCTATGGGTTTGTGTAAGAACATTTGCAGCTTAGTGGCCAAATTCTGGTGGAGCAAAGAGGGTTCTCAAGAACACAACCTGTACTGGAAATCTTGGGACAAAATGGCTATCCCTAAAAATGATGGAGGATTTGGTTTCCTGGATATTAGGATCTTGAATAAAGCACTCACTCGCAAGCAACTTTGGAGACTTATTGATCAACTTGTGCTGCTGGTCAGTAAAATACTCAGAGGTAAGTATTTCCCTAAATGCTCTATCTTTGACTGGACTAAATCAAATGGTGACTCATGGTTGTAGAAATCCGGGGCTTCTTTACTTCCTATGCTTAAAGACCAGTGAATGTCATTATTAGGAATGGTGTTGTTACTAAATTGAATGATTATAAATGGGTGCCAGGAGTGACAGGGGGGAAACCTACACTCAGAATTCATATTGATGGTCATTTGTTTTGGGTTAAGGATCTTTTAATTGCAGGGAGATGTAGTTGGGATGTAAATCTAGTCAGAGCTCTATTTATATAAGAGGATGCATCCAAGATTTTGCAAATCAAGACTTTGAATGCCAAGATGGCTGATTTGTAGCAATGTTCCTTTGTGTCTAAAAGGAAGTTCTCAGTTAAAAAAGCTTATTTTTATACTGTCAGCTGGGAAATTGAGTGCTAATGATGTGGCTGAAAGCAGTTCAATGGCTTGGGGGAAATAGGAAAGCCAGATCAAGGTGCTGGAATCTCAAGGTGTTGGGCAAGGTTAAACACTTCATTTAGAAGTGTTTCTCTAACATTCTGCCTGTCAACTTTAATCTGAAATCCAAAGGCCTTGACATTGATACTCTGTGCAAAGTGTGTGGGAAGCTCTAGAAACCCAGGATCATGTGTTGTTCTATTGCTCCAGAGCTGTTAAGGTGTGGCAGATTGCACTTGTGCAATGGAACAGAGTTCACCAAGAGCAACTTAGCTTTAAGCAGTGGTGGTGGTGGATCAGCACCATGAATTTCAAAGATACATCAGAAGAAAGAATCCAACTATCCACTTATATACTATGGTGCCTCTGGAAAGCTAGGAACATTTGGATTTTTGAAGGGCAAATGAAGCCAGAGGTGTGGATCATTAAGGACGCGATGAAGGATTTGCCTGAGTTTGCAATCACCAACTTCAAAGCATAGTTCGGGAAGGCTGAAAATGAGCTAGGCATTGTGGCAGTGGTTCTTTATTAGGTTGTTTCCTTTTATGTATTAGGGTGCTATTTTTGTTGTATTTGTGTTAGCTGTGCTAGACTTTGTTTTCATTTGTTTGTTGGGGTGTTTTTGACTTTCTGCTTCTTTGGATTGTTTTGATATATGTTGGCTCGATCAGGCTGCAGTTGATTGCATGGCCTCTCAGTTACCCAAGCAGGGGTTGTCTCCATGTACATTACCATTTTATGTTTTTATGAATAGAGAAGTTTATGTCGTTGGAAAAAAAAAAAAAAAACGTCGGACTAAAAAATGACAGTATAAAAAGATGTGGAAAATAAATGATCCAACACAATTATTTTTTAGGCCTTAACGAACAAGTCTTACAGAAACGACTCATTTAATGTCTATGTCTCGTGCATCATACGAGCTATTTAAATGACAAACCCTATGAAATGATTCATTTAATACCTATGTCCAATGCATGGCGTGCTGCATACTAATTATTTGAATACACACTCAAAATAATTTTTCAAAATTAACAAATTTGTGTCGAGCACACACCCGGCTGGGCTAAATTGTACAATCCAGTTGACCTCCCACCAGTAAGTAACTTGTGTTCCGCGATCTGCATCTGCGAAAATTCCAATTGAAAGAAAGAAAGAGGAGAAAGGAAAAGATCTGGCCACTCCACTCCATTTGCGCCCTTGTTTTTGTTGATAATTCGTAGAAAATACTCTGAGATCTGTAAAGCCATCCTCTTGTCTGTAGAAAAATGACAGATCTCCGCACGATGGCGCAGCCGCTTGTGAAGAAAGACGATGATCGCGATGAGGAAGGTGCATTTTATGGAATTCAATCCATTACTACTGTGTTAGCTCTTCCATGCATAATTTCTATTCGTGTTCAGATCCGAGAAGGCATGATGTATGATATGTTTCAATTATAGGAACCCGGATTATCTGATTTGTTGTTAGGTTTCCTCTAGGCCGGGGCATTATCTGATTTGTTTGGCACAACCATTGTTAACAGTTAGGGAGCATGTAAGAGCATGGCACGTTACTCATGAAATCTTATAACGGAATGTGTCCCTTCCAACAATCAGTTCACCTGTTACTTATTAGATCTGCAGCTTTTCTGTCAGTGCCTTTTATTGGTAGAATTAAGAAGCATCAAGTATGTCAATCATGCTGCGTATCGGTTGGGCGAATGAGGTTTACATTTTCTTCTTTTTTTTCGGGGGGGTGGGGGGAGGGTGTGGAGAATTTTAAAGATTGAGGAGGATTGGGGAATAGATTTTCATATTGCTTCTTTTAGTTTAATAAAATTGGATGTCAAATTGGTCCTCATTGGTGTTAATTTATAGTGTATGCATGATTGGTCAGAGCTGGATTATGCAGGGTTGTTTCTACAGTTTTTGCATCTGCACTTGTAGTCTGCTCTGTGACTATTACAGAGCTTTTAATTATAGTTGGATAAATTCATATGCAATTGTGGTTGTTGATTTTCTGATGCGGAGCCATGTCTGATTTGCAGCTGAGTTCTCCCCATTTTTGGGGATTGAGAAGGGTGCTGTGTTACAGGAAGCGAGGGTTTTCAATGACCCTCAGTTGGATGCAAGAAGATGTTCACAGGTAACTACATTGTTGCTATAGCTGTTTGGTTCTGTTTCTTTTTGTCTTTGAGAGATGATATTCATGTTCATATTTTTCTTTTTTAGGTCATCACGAAGCTTCTGTATCTTCTGAATCAGGGTGAAACTTTCACAAAGGTCAAACGCTTAACAACACCCCATTCCCCTCTTTACATACTGTCACAAGCACGCACTTTATTAGCGCTCCTACTTGAATTTTCCTATGACCTAATTAGAAACGGCCAATTTCAAATAACAGGTCGAAGCTACAGAAGTATTTTTTGCTGTTACCAAGCTCTTTCAGTCCAAAGACACTGGTCTGAGAAGGATGGTGTATCTAATGATTAAAGAACTTTCGCCCTCTGCAGATGAGGTTACTTGATCATATTTGTCTTCCTTTTTTTGTCTAGTAAACCTTCTTTGCTTCTCAAGTAGTTAATAATGAACTTTTTTTTTTCTTGTCATCAAAAGGTTATTATTGTCACTAGCTCCCTGATGAAGGACATGAATAGCCGTACTGATATGTATCGAGCAAATGCTATACGTGTCCTTTGTCGGATTACTGACGGGACACTTTTGACACAAATTGAGAGATACCTAAAGCAGGCTATAGTGGACAAAAACCCAGTAGTTGCAAGTGCTGCCCTTGTGAGTGGTTTTCATCTACTGCAGGTACTGTGTACACTTTTAATTTTTTTTTTTTTTTTTTTTTGGTTTCCTCCCACCCTCCCTCCAGCCTTGGTGTACTTAATTATTATGTTACAGACCAATCCGGAGATAGTCAAGAGATGGAGTAATGAAGTGCAAGAAGCAGTGCAATCACGGGCTGCACTTGTACAATTCCATGCGCTTGCTCTGCTCCACCAGGTAACAGTTTCAGGCAGAACATGGTAGAAAAATTGCTTTTCCATACAAGATAAACCTTTACTCCCAAACTAGATCCTATTTTTCCTTTCCTGCATTTGTTCTTTGGATCTGAACTAATTGCTGAAAAATAACCCATACTATATGAGGCAATTTTGTAATAAGAAGGAAATCCTTTTATATGTAACAGTTCTGTTCTGAAAATGCATTAGAAGAGTCTGAAAACATCTGTCCAATGATACTTTCCTTAAATAACCCCTTTTATTTTTACAATTTTTGGCTTCATTGTTTATGCTGTGGGATAATTTTAAATGGAATGTGATCTTTGTTTTCTCCCCAGTATTAGCCTGATTTGATTGCATTGGCATGGTATGTGTCTGACTTTGCAGATAAGACAAAATGATCGGTTGGCTGTGAGCAAGTTAGTTACCAGCTTGACGAAGGGGACTGTTCGTTCTCCTTTAGCTCAATGCCTTTTGATCCGCTACACAAGCCAGGTACTGACTTATTTGTTGTGAAGTAGTCGAAAACTAATTCTGCTCTTTTATCTTCTTCAAGTATTGATAAGGCATTTGCTCATTGAGGTGTATAGGTTATCAGAGAGTCAAGTGTTAATTCACAAACAGGAGACCGGCCATTCTATGACTATCTTGAGAGTTGTCTCCGCCACAAAGCTGAAATGGTTATTTTCGAAGCAGCTAAGGCAATCACAGAATTAAGCAATGTCTCTACCCGGGAGTTGACTCCTGCCATAACTGTTCTACAACTTTTCTTAAGTTCTTCTAAGCCAGTGCTAAGGTTTGCTGCTGTCCGGACTTTGAACAAGGTCAGTGTCTTTCCCAAGTTTAATTTGTTATTTACTGAGTGGGTGGTTGCCTGGTTAGTACTAGAAGTTTCTTCCTTATAGTTCCGCGTTGAAGTTCATGAACTTGCTTCTTTAGTAGTTTGGTGTCTGTTTATTCAATTTTCATCATAGATGCTAATGTGAGTATTGCTTGCTAAGACTGCAAATTTTATTGTTTGGCACTCAATTTCACCATTTGATAGATGGAAATTATCCATAGTTCACTTGTATGGTCCTGTGACCCCTTCTTTAGATGTAGACATTCATTTATTTTCTTTTATTTCTCTCTTTAAATGAAAACAGGTAGCTATGACACATCCCATGGTTGTTACAAATTGTAATATAGACATGGAAAGCTTGATTTCGGACCAGAATAGAAGCATAGCAACTCTTGCCATTACCACTCTGCTGAAAACAGGCAACGAATCTAGTGTTGATCGGTTGATGAAGCAGATCACAAATTTCATGTCTGATATTGCTGATGAATTCAAGATAGTTGTTGTAGAAGCTATAAGATCACTATGTCTGAAGTTCCCCCTCAAGTACAGATCTCTGTGAGTGATTACCGGGCATTCCTTGGGAACTGAGAATGGATGATCTTCAGTGTTACATTATTTTGTACACGGCTTCCTTTATAACTTTCAGTTGAAATTTCTCATAATGCTTAGTTCTTTTGTGTTTCCCATAGGATGAATTTTTTAAGCAGTATTTTGAGGGAAGAGGGTGGTTTTGAATACAAAAAGGCAATTGTTGATTCAATTGTGATCTTAATTAGAGATATACCAGATGCCAAAGAAAGTGGACTGCTGCACTTGTGTGAATTTATTGAAGATTGTGAATTCACATATCTTTCTACGCAGGTTGGCATTTTTTGTTTCTGGAACTGTTCTTATTACATTCATTCTTAGTTGGCTATTTCGTTTAGCTTTATTATCTTTAACTTTGCTGCTTTCATTATCTTAGATACTTCACTTTCTTGGAAATGAGGGACCCAAGACATCAGATCCCAGTAAATATATCCGTTATATTTACAACCGGGTGATACTTGAAAATGCTACCGTCCGAGCGAGTGCTGTAAGCACACTGGCGAAATTTGGTGCTGTGGTTGATTCACTGAAAGTAAGGCTTCATTCATGTGTTGTGGTTATGGATAAGAATGTTCAGTTAATTACCAACTAAGAGGAATCATAACTACCTTTGCTGCAGCCTCGTGTATTCATTTTGTTGAGGCGTTGCCTTTACGACAACGATGATGAGGTCAGTGTTATGCCTCAATGAAACTTGTGACCAACTGTTAGTGTTGCTTGTAATAAACTAATTCAGTATTTTTATCTTGATACTCAGTGTTGTTGATTCTTTTATTTCTCTGTCTTGGATTGATTACTGAAAGCCCTTTCATTCATCTTTATGAAACGTGAATCTTTTCGTCTCTCTTACAGGTTCGAGACAGAGCTACACTGTATTTGAAAACTCTTGGAGATGGTTCAGTTACTGAAACTGACAAAGATGTCAAGGACTTTTTGTTTGGTCCGCTTGATATACCACTGGCAAATATGGAGACTAGTTTGAAAAATTATGTATGTAATGTTGTTTTGGTGCTTATATGAGGTTTTCTGCAGTATTTTCTGTTGCCGTTCTGAAACATATAGCTTTGAAGCTATAGTCTCACATCTTTT
>CACSLK010027624.1:2837635-2851134 GCA_902706635.1 Striga hermonthica | reverse complement strand
GTATGCAGACTCTTGTGCTCAATCCTCACAAGACTCTATTGCATCAGAAAAGGTAGCTTGTGACTTTGAACCTTTCTTAGTAAACATCATCGGATGTACCGGCGGCTTAGTGGACATAGTGCCTTGAATTATTCCTTTATATTGTACACCAAGACAATGACATTCACACAATAGAGCCTTAACTCCATTCCGTTCTATTATTGTGCCCGTTTTGGCCATGGACAACACTTTGGATTCATAAGTGTTTACAATTGAAGCGGCTCTCACTTTGCACTTATATAGGTGACCTCCCTGTCAAGAGTATCCTGTATTACTCCACCTTTAAAAGGTTAGGGATTCATTAAAAGTCCAGATGACTTACCCTCACCATAATCAACAGGTAATTTTGCACTTGGATTGCTTTTAGGGAATAGATTTGGACATTCTAATGTTCCAAGTGCTCAGTTAAATTTTCATAGTTTAATTTTCCCCTTGAACCAAGTTTATGGGATCTCCATTCAGCAAGATAGGGTTACCACTATGATCATTCTTTTCATTGTGGATTTTTAATCTCATTCCCTCTTGTAGTATTTCCAATTGATCTCTATTCAATCCTTTAGTAAAAGGATCAGCCAAATTTTTCTTAGACTTTACGTAGTCAATGGAAATAATACCATTGTGATCAATTGGCAAACGGTATTATGTCTACGACGAATATGTCTAGACTTACCGTTATACATGTCACTTTGCGCCCTTCCTATAGCGGCTTGGCTATCACAGTGAATCATCACAGGCGGCAAAGGTTTATTCCTACATGGAATATCGGATAAAAAGTTTTGAAGCCACTCGGCTTCTTCACCAGCTTTATCTAAAGCGATGAACTCCGACTCCATGGTTGACCGAGCTATACAAGTTTGTTTTGTGGACTTCCACAAAACAGCTCCTCCTCCGATACAGAAGACATATCCACTTGTGGAGTGAGAATCTCTCGAATCCGATATCCAGCTTTCATCACAATATCCTTCAAGTACTGCTGGATATCTCGAGTATTTTAGCCCGTAGTCAAGGGTGTACTTTAAGTACTTCAGTACCCTTTTCAAAGCATTCCAGTGCTCATGACTGGGATTGCTCGTAAATCTACTCAACTTATTCACCGGATAGGCCAAGTCTGGCCGTGTACAGTTCGTCAAGTACATTAGACTCCCTATTATTCGTGAATATTCCAATTGAGCAACTGGTTTACCTTTATTGGCTTCCAGATTTACGCTAAGATCAAGGGATGTCCTAGACAGAAGACCTTCATAGGAATTAAATTTCTTGAGAACTTTCTCTACGTAATGAGATTGTGACAAGACAATTCCATCTTGGGTTCTGATAATTCTTATTCCAAGAATTACATCAGCTAAACCCATATTTTTCATGTCGAAATTTCTTTTCAACATTTGTTTCGTATCCATGAGCACGTCATGGCTACTCCCCATGATCAACATATCGTCTACATTTAGACATACAATTACATATGTATTTGATGTGTTTTTAACATAAACACATTTTTCACATTCATTGATTTTGAACCCATTTGACAACATCACGTCATCAAATTTCAAATGCCATTGTTTCGGAGCTTGTTTAAGTCCGTATAAGGATTTAACCAATTTGCACACCTTTTTCTCTTGTCCAGGTGCTACAAAACCTTTGGGTTGTTCCATGTAAATCTCTTCTTCTAATTCACCATGCAAGAATGTCGTTTTGACATCCATTTGATGAATCTCAAGATTGTCCAAAGCAGCAATCAAGAGAAGCACTCTAATTGACGCTATACGCATCACAGGTGAATATGTATCAAAGAAGTCGTACCCTTCTTTTTGTTTAAAGCCTTTGACCACTAATCTTGCTTTAAACTTATCAATCATTCCATCAGCTTTGTATTTTCTTTTTAAGATCCACTTGCATCCTAAAGATTTACACCCGCAGGGAGATCAACCAACTCCCAAGTATGATTTTGCATAATGGACTCAATTTCGCTATTTATAGCTTCTTCCCAGAGTGGTCCATCTGGGCTAGAAAGAGCTTCCTTAATGGAACTCGGTTCATCATCCAACATATACGTAATAAAATCAGGTCCAAACGTTTTTGCCGTTTTTACCCTTTTACCACGTCTTTATCTTTAGTACCATCTGGTACAGAACCGCTAGCAGTTTTATACGTCCTTTTGTTAGAACTAGATTCTGCCCTTTCCTTCAAAGGAAAAATATTCTCGAAGAATATAGCATTCCTCGACTCAACA
The DNA here is from genome assembly GCA_902706635.1 of Striga hermonthica. Classification (NCBI taxonomy): domain Eukaryota; kingdom Viridiplantae; phylum Streptophyta; class Magnoliopsida; order Lamiales; family Orobanchaceae; genus Striga; species Striga hermonthica. Next base: position 2,848,868 of record CACSLK010027624.1, on the reverse strand, counting down.
GTGGTACCAACCGATACCTCCGAATTTTCTGATTTATGAACCAGAAATCTATATGCATTACTATTGTAAGCATATCCAATAAAAATACAATCGACCGTCTTGGGTCCGATTCTCATTTGTTTTGGTTCAGGAACTGAAACCTTAGCCAAACACCCACACTTTCAGGTATTTATAAGACGACTTACGATTTTTCCACATTTCGTAAGGAGTCTCACTTTTCCCTTTAGGTGGTATTTTATTCAAAATATGATTTACTGTTAAAACAGCTTCCCCCCACATATTCTGGGGTAATCCTGAATTTATCAACATGACATTCATCATCTCTTTTAAAGTCCGGTTCTTGCGTTCAGCAACACCGTTCGACTGTGGAGAATAGGGGACCGTCGTTTGATGAATTATGCCATATTCAGAACATATTTGTTCAAAAGGAGCTACATAGTCCCCACCCCTATCACTTTGGATTATTTTAATCTTTTTGCCAAGTTGATTTTCAACTTCGATCTTAAAATTTTTAAAAGCTTCCACAACCTCGTCTTTGCTTCTTAAAAGATATAAGTAGCAAAACCTTGTGCAATCATCAATAAAAGTTATAAAATATCTTTTACCCGTTCTTGTTTGCACAAACTTCAAGTCACATACATCAGTATGGATTAAACCCAACGGTCCAGTATTTCTTTCCACCGAGTGAAAAGGTAATTTAGCCATTTTGGCTTCAACACAAATTTCACATTTTTTGTGTGATTCAATTTTAGAATTAGGAATTAATTCTAAGTTCATCAACCGTTTAATTGCATTTAGATTCACATGTCCTAATCTAATATGTCATAAATCAGAACATTCCACTATATAAACAGAAGTACGATTTTCATTATCAGTAGAAACGGTTACACGGCTCACAACCATTACATTCATTTTAAATAAACCCTTGTCGAGATAACCACGACCAAGGAAAGTACCATACTTGCTAAGAATAAACTTCTTAGCTTCAAACACTAACTTAAAACCATGCTCTACAAGAAGAGATCCGGAGACCAAATTCTTGCGGATGTCTGGGACATGCAGCACATCCTTAAGCTTCAAATCCTTTCCAGAAGTCAGCTTCAGCACCACGATGCAAAATCCAGCCACATCAGACGAGGAGGAGTTGCCCATGTGGAGCTTCCGACCAGTTGAAGGAGTGTAGTCAGAAAACAACCCGTTGTCAGAACACACGTGGCGAGTGGCACCAGTATCAATGTACCACGCCCTTGGGTTATCCACCAAATTAGCTTCAAACACCACAGCCGACATATCCATGTCAGTTAGTTCACTCGGCACAGGGCCGTGTTCAGCCACGAAGGCACTATGTTGTGCCTTCTTCATTCCAGCCTTTTTAGGCTTCTTGCAGTCCTTAGCCATATGGTTCGGCTTTCCACAGTTGTGGCAATTGCCGGTAAATTTCCAAACTTTGGCAGACTGCTGCTTCCCTTTGTTAAGGGGCTTCATTTTTCTTGAGTTGCCTTGCTCCAGCAAGTTGGCACGAGCTTCCATCATCGGGGCCTTCCCTGAAGACTTCCGATTGTCCTCTTCAATCCGAAGACGAACAACCAGTTCTTCAAGACTCATCTCCTTCCTCTTATGCTTGAGATAGTTCTTGAAGTCTTTCCAACCCGGCAGTAGTTTCTCTATCACAGCCGCAACTTGAGATGACTCGCTCAGAGACATTCCTGCAGCATGAATGTCGTGCAAGATGAGTTAGAACTCTTGCACTTGAGACACGACGGTCTTAGTGTCGACCATCTTGAATTCCAAAAATTTGCCGACGACGAATTTCTTCGCCCCGACAACCTCAGTTTTGTATTTCTTTTCCAAAGCAGCCCAAATCTCCTTGGCAGAGCCAACCGAGCTATACACATTGTACAACTTGTTACTCAGTCCGTTGAGGACATAGTTCCGCAAAGGTAATCACCTTGCCTCCAAGCATCGTATGCAGCTCGCAGCTCAGCATTCAATTCATTTTCAGCTACGACAGGAGGGTCGCCTTTCAGGTACTTCACCAAACCCAAAGTGGTCTGGTAGAAGTGCATCTTCTGTTGCCACCTCTTGAAATCAAGCCCGTTGAATTTTTCGGGCTTCTCAGCAGTGGGAACATGAACACCAGGTTGGGGAAGATGAACAGCGGGGGTGACAGGTGGTTGAGTTTGTGATCCTTCTCCAGTGGATGCCATCAGTTCAGTAGGTGTTGAATATTTGTCTTGCGGTTGTTACACAATTTGTATTTTGAATTACAACGAGAACCTATGAACTGACTGAAGAGTTCAGTTCGTACAATATGAACTAAACAACAAATATAAAATACAACACGAATGCAGACAGATTAAAGCCGAGGCGACTGGAATCTTTCCGCAAGACAAATACGCCCCGTATAGTGCTGACGGGTCTGTGCGTAATGTCCCCAAAGATACAACGGCTATACACTCGGAAGCTGTAGCACACCAGTCTTCAGAGTTCTAGCGAACAGGAATAGAGACGAGAACTGAGCACTATGTATGCGTGAGGCTATGAGATATGAGAGATTTGAGAATGCATATGAGATTTTTCGTGTCTCAGTCTACTTTCCTCTACAACTCTATGTCCTATTTATAGGACTTCCACCTAGGTGGGGGATGACTCTTCATTTGTAACCACTAAGCCATTAAAGGTCATTCATGGCTGGTTTTGATGACTATTCAAAATTTGTAACCACCAAGCCATTAACAACCATTAATGGCTTGTAACCACCAAGCCATTAACATCCATTCATGGCTTGGTTTTAATTGCAAAATGTTTCAGGTTTAACTCACCATTAGTTCACCTGATAACTCTTGAAACTGTTATGTGGTTGAAAGGTCACACGTCCAGGTTCAATGTACCTGGAACGATGTCACACGGGTTGTGTTAAAACCCGAGTCCAAAATCTACTCGATTTATATACCAACACTTGGTACATAACTTTGTTATTGTTGTGACCTCTCCAACTCTCTTTATCATAATATATAGAGTTACTATCATTTAAGAGTTCTATATAGGATAAGACTTTTAACCATTCGAATCCCACAACCAACGTTCTGCGTGCCCATTTATGGCTAACATTTATTTCTCACTCACAGAAAATCAGAATTGAGAAATTAAATATACCACGAGTTCTACTTGGAACGTAGAATTTATTCTACATAATTTAATTCAATCCAAATTAAATATTTAGCCATCAACAAATCAGTCAAAATCGGGTCATACCCAATTTTATATTACTGATTTTCCAACACATTTTCTATAATCGCAATATCTTGGATGAGGTATGTATGTAAGAGTTAGTTTGCCCGAATAGGGGCATTAACCTAGCCGTAGTTCCTTTCTAGCTAAGTGATCCAAACGTTAGTTAAGATGAGATAAGAACTCTAGTAAAGCTTGAGTTAAGTGAATTAAGAACCTTAGTACAAATTTCAGTTAAGTGGTGATTCTAGAATGTTTCTTCCCCAAGGGAGCATTGACCTAGAGAAAGGTTTCATTATAACCAAGGGTTTCGAACTCTAGTTAGTATCAAGGACTCTAGCACAACTCTGAGTTAAGCTCTAACTTTAGAAGTGCATAAGAGTTAGTTTTGCCCTAGTATGAGCAACGACCTACACATTAGGTCCTTCAACTGGTTATTGTAAGCGTGAAGGCCAAGCATCCTTCTCGTATCCTGTACTAGGTGCTAAATTTTCTATTATCGCAATATACTGGCTGAGGTATGTATGTAAGAGTTAGTTTGCCCGAATATGGGCAATAACCTAGCAAGTAGGTCCTTTCTAGCTAAGTGATACGAACGTTAGTAAAGATGAGATAAGAACTCTAGTGAAGCTTGAGTTAAGTGAATTATGAACCTTAGTATAGATTTGTGTTAAGTGGTAATTCTAGAATGTTTCCTCCCCCAGGGGGCATTGACCTAGAGATAGGTTTCATTATAACCAAGGATTTTGAACTCCAGTTAGTATCAAGGACTCTAGCACAGCTCTGAGTTAAGCTCTACTTTAGAAGTGCATAGGAGTTAGTTTTACCCTAGTATGAGCAACACCATACACATTAGGTCCTTCAGCTGGTTATTGTAAGCGTGAAGGCCAAGTGTCTTCTCGTCAGTTAAGCAACATTTATAGACAGACAGTTAAGGAGCAATTATATACAGTAAGTAGAGAAACAATTATAGACAGTTTTCTTACTTATATGCCGTTGTGATGTGTTTTATCATATTATATGTATTCTTAGGTTGTGATGTGCTTATCATATTAGATGTATGTTTAGTTCGCGATGCGTCAGTATAATGTTTATCATCGTATCGTTTCTGCCAAACCTAGTAAGTACTTGCATATATGTCGATGTCATGATATGTTAATATATTAGTTGTGTATTCATTGCCGGTCCCGGTGGAGCACGTGGATTTTTATGCTCACGCCCCCTCCTTCCCTACTAACCATTTTTCAGGTGACGGAGTCCTGCGTGGCGCGTGAGCTGGATATGTGGTGGTGGTCTTAAGCATGAGGATATTTTGATGTGCATATCATGAAGGATTATTGATCATGTACGTTTGTGAATTCGATCTACTATTTGCTTTCGCAGTCCAGACTTGTATTTCAAATTTCAGACTTTTAGACGCATGATTTATCAGCCCAGAGCCCGGGAGATAGTACGAGTACAGTTAGATGTTTATATGCCTATAGTCTTTAAAGAGATCAGATTATGTTGAGTAGCACTTTGCATTTAGAAAAGTCTTTTTCAAAAAGTTATATAAGTTTTTCAAAATTAAATCAGTGTTTTCAAATTATCATAAAGCGCGAAAAATTTACTTTGATTTCTAGTAATAGTAGGCGGGGTGTTACACAACTTATCCTCCCCGCTGCCACTTTCTCTTCTCCACCGTGGGGCGACCTTCATCGAAACGGTAGTGAGTGGCATGTTCGTGTTTGCTACCATGTCCGATATGGCTCTTCGCCATTTTCCTCTGGTGGTCATGGTGGTTTTTTTCGGGGGATCTTACGATTGGATGAGTGCTCGTCTTTATACGCATATCTGCCGCCTTGGTGGTGGATGGGCTTGAGGTCCACACCAGTTTGGCCTCTCTTGGATCTTGTCCGCCCCTGGTAATGAGGGGGAACTGAATGGGAAGGTGTGACAGTGGTTGGTGTTGTTTCCCTCGGTGTGGCAGCTACCATCGTCGGTTTGGCGGTGGGGGGTCTAAGGTGTTGATCTTGCGGCGAGGTCCCAGGGCGGTTTTTTTAGGAGGAGGTCCGACTCATTTGGACAGGATCTAGTTAGGCCTTATGCAGATTCTAGTTTTTGGCTAGGGTTGTGAATCTGTCCGTAGTGAGAGGTCTGTCTCCTCTGTGGTTCTAGGAGTTTTGATGGCGGATGTATTGGGCTTTGTAGTTTGTCATTTGGTTTTGGCCTTTCTCTGTTTTGTGTTTGTGTGGTTTTTTTGTTTGGTTGGGTTTGTGTTGCTTAGTGTTCGTGTTTTGGTGTCATAGGTTCTCGTGTGTTGTGTAATTCTCTCGTATGAAAGTGTTATTCTCTTGTTGGAGAGTTTTATTCTTTATTTGAGTTTTTTTTGTTTGTGTGAGTTGGTGCGTTCTTTACTCTTTAGTAGTTAGTTCTCCAGTGTAATTTCTAGGCGATCTTTTTTCTCGCTACCATCAGATCGTCTTCTATTTGTAATTATTTATTTTTCTATAAAATTTCTATAACAAAAAAAATTATCTACCTTATTCATTTTGGCAAGTACATGACCAGAACCCGTGTAGATTTCCAAATTCCGACCAAACTTTTAAACAAGACTTTCCGAAGCCTATTATCTCATCCTTCACCACTCCTCCCCTCCAAATTTACCAGATATTTGATCTCTCTACAAATCTGAATAGAACCCATTTCAGTTTTCACCTTTTCCTCCAAATTCATGTCCTTATTTTCGCTGTAGAGCTCTTTCATTCTTTTACACAGATTCTTAACTTTTTTATGCCTTTTCTGCCATGGCAGCTGCTTTGTGGTCAAAATCCTCGAAAGATACAGCTTCAGCCGCGGTTTCGCGGATAAAAAACTTTATTCAGCATCATACATATTGGGGTCGGGTCAACCAATTCCGGCGGGCTTCCGGATATCGTATTGATTATCAAAGGAATCATAATTTCCACTCAAGCTCCCCCTTCATTTTCGGGCCTTTCGTGCCCGTCAGAAAGAATTCTTGGAGATCTTTTAGCATTGCGAGGAATGTTCTGAACTGTAATAGGTCTCAAGGTCCTCTGGACGGGGATGGGATTATGTTGGGGCCCGGGATTAAATACATTCAGATGAGTGATGGGACCGGGCTGGATACGGGCCCGGGTGGAGGAGGGCCGCAAGAGGGTTCATGGGGCGGATCAAATTTGGGACAGAGTTTTCCAACTCCAAAGGAAATATGTAAAGGGCTTGATAAGTTTGTGATTGGGCAGGAGAGAGCTAAAAAGGTTCATCTTTTCTGCATTTAGTGCTTGTTTAATTGAGGATGAGTGTCACTTCAATAGTTGTTATTTGTGTCTTGTTGTTTCTTTGTTACCTCTAAGTTTTGGTTTTTCTTGGTCTTTACGCTCTTCTTTCTTGTTAATTGCTTCATATTTTTCAGTTTCAAATCATAATGTGGATTGGTTTTAGTAAAATTTCTTTGTTGCAGGTACTTTCTGTAGCGGTTTATAATCATTACAAGAGGATATACAATGATGTATCTCAAAGGTAATGGCTTGGGTATTCTATATCAATTGAGGTGCATTCATCGCTTAAATCATTAAGAGTGAGATAGGTGTTCAAATGGCATCTTTATGAATCTAAATTTCTTCGGCCACTGAGTTTGTCTCCTTTCCCCTGCCCTTAGCTAAACTACTGATGATTGCCGGCTGAAATTGTAACTTCGTCTTATGATCATTTCCTATTTAAATTAGTGTTTTGTGCTTTTACATTGTGATGATCAACTCAGCATCCACATTAATATTTTATGCAATACTGGTACTTTTCCTACCATGAAAGCTAGGCCTGCTGGCGCGGAGGCATCAGATAGCGTTAAAGATGATGGCACTAATGACAAGGATGTGGAACTCGAAAAAAGTAACATCCTTCTTATGGGTCCCACGGGTTCAGGTAGTTTTCTCAAAATGCATCGTTTGCTTAATAGAATGTTGAAATTAAGCGTAAAAAAGTTTACTGTACAATATTAATATGTATTGTGGTGACACCTTTCATGATTAGTTATACGTTTGAATAATGTAAGTTAGATTGCATAGTGTATGTGAGGGTCTTTATCTTTTCTTCCTTGTTTTTCCTGATTTTCCAAGGAATCTTCGCTTGGGCTGCCTTTCAATTATACGATGATTTACTATTTTTCGCTTTTCCTTCTGGCATACTTTCTCCATGATTCATTTGTTGTAATTTCTTGTTTTTAGTGGCTGACTCATTTTCTTCATTAAAATTTTTAGAAATAAGAGGGGAGGAGTAATCTTTTGTTGACAGGAGCCATCATTATTTATTTGCCTTTTCTTTTCTTTTCATGGTTTTTGAAGTATATATTATCTTCTTTGTCCCAATATAACTGCCTCAACGTGTGGTTCTAATGTCTTTTTAAGGGAAGACACTACTGGCGAAGACTTTGGCGAGGTTGGTAAATGTTCCTTTCGTAATTGCTGATGCCACCACACTTACTCAGGCAAGTCACAATGAAGCAGAATGAATTGTAATGAAGCAGAATGAATATGTATTACATGTAGTTTCTTTTCCCTCAAAGAACCTTGAGATATTTATAACTTGGTGCGACTTCGTATATCTGTTATTGGTTGTTCTAAATTGAGTACTTAAGATATTATGACTTATATAAATTCTTGTTGTATACATACCTTTATTCTAGTATGCATCTTGCAGGCTGGATACGTTGGGGAAGATGTGGAGTCCATTTTATATAAGCTGCTTACAGTAAGCTCGACAGACTCTGTTTTTCCTCACATCTTGTTTTGCAATAACTTCCTTTCATTTATAATTTTACAATGGAAAAACATCACATCTGTGTGGGTGCACGTCTGTGTGTGAATATTCTTGCATTAAGAATACTCGTGAACATATAACTGGGGGTATTACCTGTTGGTTTCATTTTATCTGGTTTGCCATTTATTATTTTTTTCACTTGAAGGAGATTCTGTATATTGTAAAGATAATAAGAGGGATTGGGCAATTGGGAATCTATTTTTGACCAATTTAGTATAAATTTAAATCTTAATTTTCCCTGTATGTCACTACATAGTTTTTTCTGCCTTTTGGATTCTGAGCATTTAGTGTCTTTTTTCTTAAGATTGAACTATATTTTCATTTTAGGTTGCAGACTATAACGTGACAGCTGCACAACAAGGCATTATCTACATCGATGAAGTTGACAAGATCACCAAGAAGGTCAACCAAACTAGATTTCAATTTTTTCATCCACTGTTATCGTCATCGCATTGTGTAAAATCTATTAATCTTATCCTATATGCATGTTTATGGTTTCTATTTGAATCTGAAGGCCGAGAGCCTCAATATCAGTAGAGATGTCTCGGGGGAGGGTGTGCAGCAAGCACTGCTAAAAATGCTCGAGGGGACCGTAAGTGTTTAATTTTCTTCCTTGATGTGATAACCCACATAAGCTAGATATCAATTAAGGGATTTAGTTTAATCCTAAAAAAACGAGCATGTTTATTTAAAATTACATGTATCTCCTCGAGATTTGTGTTTGCATGACGGATAGCACTCCCTTGTGTTTTGACTATTCCAGGGCATGAACATATGCCAAGGGGGTATTTATATTTCTCTCATAAAAAACAAAATGATGCTAAACAGACACATGTAGTTTTTGAAATTAAAAGCATAAATCAGGCGGTGACTTAACTGCACATAGCATCATCTTGTGCCGTATGTACCCTAAAGCTTCACAAGAATAGCTGAAATATCACATCAAGTAACTTTCTTGTGGCCACTTAGGTGGTTAATGTTCCAGAGAAGGGTGCCCGGAAGCATCCTAGAGGCGACAATATTCAGGTAAAGTAATATGACTGTGTGAGGATACGAAGTTGACTATTTTTTTTATGTTATGAATTTATTATGAAAATCATTGGGACTGCTCTTTCCAAGGGATAAGCATTAACTGGTGGATACAAATGATTATAAATTTTTCAACATAGACCAACTGATCTGATAAATTCCTTATATATGTTGGCTTGATGTTCTTGGTTCTCCCAATAGCAGCTTTTAGACTCTCAAGAAACCTTTGATTTGTGTTTTAACGGATTTTGTTCTCCGTTATATGGCATCACGTTCCTGATTTTATTATCTATTTGTTTATTCACTCGTGACTTTGTTTTTCATAGTATATGTCTCTCACTTTGTCTCAGTAGTTTCATGTGAATATTTATGCTTACTAAGACCTTTTTTTTTTCTTTTTTTTTGTTATGGGTGTGTGTGTTGTTGTGTGTGTTTCGTTGTGTTAGTCCCAGCTGTATCTGGGTTTTAGTCTCCTTTTTAAGAGTATTTTGTCCCCGTTTGTGGGTTTTCTTTAAGTTTTAGTTGTTTTTTCCCCTTGGTAATCTGTATAAATCCAAGGGGATATGAGTCCAATCTTGTACTTGCTTTTAAGTTATTTATATAACAATTATCGTTTGATAAAATAAAAAAAAAGACCTTTTTTTTTTTAGATTTGATTTTAAAATTACTCCACATCTTGTGCTCAAATATTTATTTGTTCGTGAAATCATTCAAAGCAACTGCTCTATTCTACAGATTGATACAAAAGACATTCTCTTCATATGCGGTGGTGCCTTCATTGACTTGGAAAAGTCAATCTCGGACCGGTAAGTTCAACTCTCGACAAGAATATGAGTATATGTGCTCAATTTTATCTGTTCCAGAAAACTTACGCTTTTAGTGATTTTTAAGGCGCCATGATTCGTCCATTGGCTTTGGTGCCCCTGTACGTGCAAACATGAGAACAGGTGGTGTTACAAGTGCTGCTGTAACTTCATCTTTGCTGGAAACAGTAAGCTTTACGAACACACTTTATTTTTCATTTCCTCCATACTGCCATGAGTATCTTGATCTTCTTACTCATCATCTGTTTGTGCTGAAAAAAAAAGTAGAAAAAAAAAGAAAGAAACAACTGTCTTTAAGATTTCAGATTATGAATTCGGTTGACACTTGTTTGATTTTACATAATTGCAACTTCAACTGGAGAGGATCTGTTAAGAATATGCAAACTCGGGGTTTTCGTAAATTTTAAGTATGTATTTTTCATTGAAATGAACTATTTTTCCTTTCTAATTGGGCAAAACCACCAGGGTACCTTTTGATATAATAAAATGTTATATGAAAAGGGCATGTGCATGATACGTCCCAAAATTTTCAGGTTGAAAGTAGTGATCTTATTGCATATGGGCTAATTCCAGAGTTTGTCGGACGCTTTCCCGTACTTGTTAGCTTGTCAGCACTTACTGAGGATCAGCTTGTTCAGGTAATTATTCATTCATGGAATAAAAATGTGGTACAATAGTGTTTCTTCAAATCAATCAATTTTCGCATGTTTTACTTTTTCCCCTTTTGTATTAACAAGTTTAATGACATTGTAATTTCTGTCTATTGGGCGTGCATATAAAAGATCACAAATTGTTGTGCGAGACAAATTAACCTTTATGAATAAAAGTGCATATATATGTTGTCAAATGTCATATTTTTGTTTATGTTGTTTTTCAAAGTATGATATTTCCAATGAAAGTATGCACATTGTGAGAAGAGTACCTCGATCTAACTCTAAGGCCGACCATAACTAAGAACTATTGGTAAGCGATTGGTCTAGCTTATTGTGCAATAATCCTTGATTTCCTCGGTTCATCATCATCATCATCATTATTGTTATTGTTATTATTATTATTATTATTATATCGGTATTATTAATCTTATTATTATTATGGGTGGTTGCTCATTGAAAATTTGAGAAGTGTCTCCAGATACTTAAAACTTTAATAATACTCATTATAATGCATTTTAACACTTTAGAATTTGTTCTACAGGTTTTGACTGAGCCTAGAAATGCATTAGGGAAGCAATATAAGAAAATGTTCGGAATGAATGGAGTAAGTTCCCATTCACTTTTCAATTGGTATAATTGCAAACATTTTTCGTGGATATATTGGTTCACCGTGTTCTT
>CACSLK010027624.1:2694508-2710172 GCA_902706635.1 Striga hermonthica | reverse complement strand
TATCCAGTTTCCCATATGTTAGTCAAATTTATTATATTTCAGAAATAATGAATTCCTTTAAAAAAAACCATACCTTTATGTAGACATTACCTGTTTCCTCAGATTGTAATATACCAAAACCTTTCCGTGCCTGCCAATCAAATGAACAAAATAATTATTTTACTCATAATGATTGGTACCAAATCCAGAAATTAACCATATAAAAGTATTACCAAGGCTATTTATTTTTGTATGACTGATGACCGAGGACTGCACCTCCTAACCGACATTTTATTTATCTTCTCAACAAAGCCGGTTGGTGTGCTTGTCATGTTCTCAAAAGGTGGGCTTGTCATTGTCTGAACTGTTTGGCTTGTCATGTTCACCATGTTTGGTTGAACCTTAGTTTGGGGTGGTTGAACCTCCGTTTGGGGTGGATGAACTTCAGTTTGGGGTGGTTGAACCTCAGCTTGGGGTGGTTGAACAGCAGTTTGGGGTGGTTGTCTAGTGTGCACAGTTTGGGGTGGTTGTCTAGTGTGCACAGTTTGGGGTGGTTGCTAGTGTGCACAGTGTGGGGTGCAATATGCTTTCTGGGCCTTCCCTTTGGTTTCTGTACATAGAAAATTACAATTATTAAAGAATGTAAAGAAAAAAAATAAGAAAACATAGTACTATGAATTAATTGAAATGTAAACCTTAGCAGCTTTCTCAACTTAAGGCAGGGTGCATGATTTCTTGTTATGCCCCTTTTGCAAACACCTCTGACATGTCATAATCAACCCAAACCTTCTCAACTTGCTTCCATTTGTGGCTTCTTCCTCAGGAGCCCTTCTTCTATTTTTCTTAGGTCTTCCTGGCATCTTCTTGATTGGAGGGAGTAAGATTGGATAACCTTGTGCAGCTGGCCACATCTTTTTGCCATTTATGGGTTCCAATGAGATGCTATACATACTCAAGTACCTCTCAGCATAGAAATACTCAGACACAAAGTCTGCTGGATCTTTATGCTGAAAGTGTATTGCTGAGCAAGCATGCACACAAGGTATTCCTGTTATATCCCACTGTCTACAAGTGCAGGTATTATTCCTCAAATCCACCACAAACTGATCATCTTGTAAAGCAACCTAAAACCTATCACCAACTGCAGGCTTTGTGACACAGACTCTTGACAAATATTTATTCTGTTCTATTTTTGATCCAATTCTAGGAGAAAGCTTGTCATGATGTCCACTCAACTCCATGAATTTCCCATGTTGTCTATTCATTAGTTCAGTCCTTACAAATTCAAGCATCTCAATGATGTGATATCCTCTTCCCCTAACTATAAACCCATTGAAAGTCTCACTAAAATTATTTTCAATCATATCACACCTAGGAAGAGCAGAGACAAATGCCTTACAAAACTTTGAAGGATCTATGTTGATAAAGTCCTCATAAGCTGCTTTGCATTCTGCCTTCAAGTCTTCCAAAGCAATGTTGTAGTCTCCCAAGTGAGTGCTTAGAACAATCCTCCAGAATAAATTTTTCAAAGTTTGGCCCTTGAATCCCTTCTTCCAGTTCATGTAAACATGTCGAGCACAATTTCTGTGCTCAGCATTGGGACCAAGTCACTCAGAGCATTCAACAAATTCTACAAAGAAAAAATAATTTAGAACATGGTAATGTTTGAAATTAAGAACAAAAACTAACAATTGCACAGAATTGTCACCTTTTGTTGGTCAGAAATAAAAGTATATCCTAATCCATCCTTTATACCCAGTTCTGCAAACAAAATATAGAGAAACCACTTCCAACACTCTTCATTTTCAGCCTCAACCATAGCCCAAGCCACTGGATAAATTTTATTGTTACCATCTTTCGCAGTGGCACATAACAAGGCTCCTCCTAAGAAAGTTTTCAAAAAGCATCCATCAAATCCAAGAATGGGTATGCAACCATTGATGAATCCCTTTCTTAGAGCACTAAAACCCACATAAAAGCCTCTGAGTGTGGTATTTTCCCCAAGTAAGAACTTAAACCTTTCAAGTGCTTTCCACTTGGCTCTATAAAGCTTCCACTTTGTAGGTACAACTGCAAACTTTTCAGAAATTGTCTCTTCCAATTGTGCAATTGTCATGTCTGGATTCCTTCTGAAATTTTCACCAAACTCTTCAGCAATCCACTAAGCAGTTAGTCTAGTGTGCACATTCCTACGACATACAAGCTCTTTATGTAGTTGTTTTATAGCTACACTACCTTCTTTTTCAATCACACTGGCATAAAGTCTCCAAGGGCAGCCATCTTAACATCTAACTTCTAATTGTCTTCTGTTACACCTTATATTTTGAATATCTCTACCTTGCACAATTGCCACCCTTCTCACAGCTTTCTTGCACTGTTTACTGCTCAAACCTCATGCCAAGCTGAAAGTCAAGTGCATTATGATCACACTTGGGATCATACAATAACCTTGTCCTTATTTTAACAAAATTCCCTTCCAAATCCATTTCTCTATCACTATCTGACTCATCAGAGATTAGTGCATTATGTAACAATTCATCCTCTTCAAAGTCCATCCCAACTGTGGCCACTGGATGTGTATGGCCTGCATCATCATCACAATCTTGAACTTTCTTCTTAGACTCCTTCAAGTTCTTTATTGCCTGAACATATTCCTTATCATCATAAATAAGATCATCAGACAGGTCATCATCTGATGAACTCACCCCATTTGGAAAATAATCTTCATCCTCAAATGACTCTTGTGACCCCAACCCAGCACATGCACTATTAGTTTCTGCATCAGCTTCACCATGTTCAACAAAAGTGTAATTGTCTATAATATCATTAATATCTTCAATTTAGTCTGCAGGCTCATTCTGAATTGATGCCTCAGTCTGACTAAACCATTTACCTCTTCCCTATGATCTTCATCTTGCTGGCCATCAGATTTTGTCTGATTCAAACTATTCACCTCTTCTCCATCATCTTCATCTTCATCTTGTTGGCTATAAGATTGTGTCTGATTCAAACCATTCACCGCTTCTACATCATGTTCATCTTGCTGGCTATCAGATTGTGTCTGACTCAAACCATTCATCTCTTTCCTATCCTCAGCATTCTCATCTGCTTCATCATCACTGATGTCACCACCAACCACATAAATCTGAATTACAGTTCTCTTATTCTTACCACAACTAATAATCTCCATAACCCCTTTGTCATCAGTTACATCTCTCAAACTATCAGCTAAAACACAAGCATCAGGTATTCTATACACAATTTTTTCATACTTCTTAACTCCCAACTTCTGAATTTCTTCTTGTAGGTCAAAGTAGCCAAACATATCCGCATCTAACCCATAAATACTCTTCAAAGTACCACTTAGATACTCCACAATAGGTCCACATTTCAAAAAATAACCTCCAAAATTGACAACCAATGCAAATTTGTCTCTGCAATTAATTAAACATACAAAAAAGCATCAGACTCAATAATCCAGTCATAACCCTGATTCTATCCTAACTTTAATGTCGAAATGGATTTACAATAACAAAAAACTGTAAACATTCGAAAATTGTTCGAAACCCTAATTTGAAAATGAGTGTACAATAAATAAAATGTAAGCAGTTATAAATTGTTCGAAACCCTAATTTCAAAATAAAACCCTAATTTGAAAAGGAACCCTAAATTCATAAACATATTTTAAATCTTTTGAAGCCCTAGGTCAAAATCTACAATAATATTTAACAAATCGATCACTACATAATATGTAATTAGCACTGAATTAAAAATTCACAAACAAGAAAGTGTTCCCAGATCCCTATTCTCTAAGTTCGAATCAAACGACGAATTTCAGATTCAGAATTTCGACAACAACAAATAAAAAAATGACGGATTGGCATATCTGTCGGTCATAGTCGCTTCAATGGGACCGCAAGTTGTGAGCTTCGACAACAAGATTGTGAGCTTCGACGAGAATGGGACCACAGCGTTTTCAAAGAACGAAAATAAATTCTAAGTCTGAAAAGTGAAATTAGGTTTTCTTGATTTGGGGGAAAATGAGCGTTTTATAATGACTTTACCACGTCACAATACTAAGAAGTAAGTTAGTCCACGTCGGTAGAGCTTAACGGACACGCTGGCAAAAATGAGACGGCCGTTTGAATTTGGGTTCGAGTTGCAAACATGGGACAAGGTTAGGTTATTCTTGCTAAATCCCAAAAGTTTGGTTGAAACGGCAAAAAGTTACAAGGTCGTGATTTTATCGGCAATTAGGCCAATTACATATTACAAACATAAATAATATGAAAAATATCTCGACTTGGCACTGACCCATGCAGGCATTCACGTCATTAGGTCAATTGCAAAAAATATTTATTTTTTTTTTTTTTCAAAACAATAGAAATTAGAATATAATCAACCAAGAACAACATTCTAATACAAATGGGGAAACTCCCAATAACTCAAAATAAAATACTGAGAGGCACATTAAGAAGATGGCCTAGAACCTAACAACACTACAACCAAACAATCTCTAGAATTCCAATCCACTGCCACAAGGCCTAGAAAGAAAATCTATAGGACAACCAAAGAGACTAAAACAAGGAAAATATTAAGAATGAATATAGGAAAAATTTATGCCAATCCGCAAGGGCAGTCTTGATCACTTGGAGAACTGGAGAAAGAGAGCTTTGAAAAATCCAAGTATTGCGCGTCTTCCACAGCCACCACAGTAAATAAGTCGTCAGTTCAATTATATCAGTAGCTGTTTCAGACTTCTAGATTGCACACATCTGGTGCCACCAATGTTTAAATGAGCAGGTGAGATGGAGGATACCATCCCAAGAGGCAGGGGCCAATTTCCAAAGAGTCTTGGCTTTTTGACAATTAAGAAGCAAGTGTTCTACAGTTTATGGTTCCTCCCCACAACATCTACAACAAGTATCAAGTTCAAGCCCCTTTCTCTATAGGTTTGCCAAGACAGGGAGAGAACTATGAAGACATTTCCAAATGAATAACTTGATTTTGCCAGGGATTTTTAATGACCAGCTTCTGTTCAGAGTTTGCTGCATTTGTTTGAAAGATGAACTGCTTTCAGGTTGATCTAGAGATAGAGCTTTTTGCTGGGCCAGGTATTTATAAGTGCAAGAAACTGAGAATCTCCCTTTGTTGTCCAGCCCCCAGAATTTCCTGTCAACTTCCCCAGGTTTTAAAGTGTTGATAGCTAAAATGGCTTTGCTATCTTCATCTGAGAGAACCTGTTGAACAAGCCAGTGGTTCCAGTCAGAGCCATTCTCGGTCATAAGGTCTTTCACAAAAATAAGATATCCCCTTGCAATGTGGATCATATCAGGCTTGGCTTTGTTCAGATTTGGGAGCCCATTGTAGTCTTCAATTCTTGTTTGGACACCACTTCTGATTTCAGTTCTCAGCCACTTTGAGAAGATATGGAGGGTGTCAAGCCAACAATTCCAGAGCCATGAGCCTTTGTGAGATTTTGAAGCCTGGAAAATGGACGAGTTTGGGAAGTATCTGTCCTTCAATATCTGGCTGACAAGCAAATCTGGTTGGGAAGAGACCCTCCATAATTGCTTGCAGATTAATGCTTGATTAAATAGATGGACATACTGAAAACCAAAACCCCCATGCTGTTTAGGAAGTGTCATCTTGTTCCAACTCCTCCAATGAATACCAGCTGATTTATCTTCATTTCATTTCCACCAAAAATGAGCACAAATTCTTGAGATATCCTTGCTGATAGAAATTGGCAGCCTGAAACATGACATTGTGAAAGCAGGGAGAGCTTGAATAACTGCCTTTAATAACAGCTCCTTGCCTGCACATGGTAAAATCTTTGATTTTCAGCTTTGCAACTTTCTTTGAATAGACTCTAGAAGGTACTCAAACACCTCTTTTTTGGACTTTCCAATACCAAGAGGCAACCCAAGGTATCTAGTGGATTTGTGAGATTAGATATCTTGAAGTTTAGAGAAGATACTCTGTTGGATGTGCTGGGGAATATTCCTGCTGTAAAATATGGCTGATTTTTGCAAGATGACTGTCTGTCCAGTGAATAATCTATACTTGGCCAGTAAGTTAAGAATTACCTCCACTTGACCAGTGTCTGCTTTACAGAAGAATAAAGAATAAAGAATCATCTGCAAAGAGCATATGGGAAAGAAGAGGTCTATTCCTATAAATTTTCATCCCCTGCAGCTGACCAGAATTGATTGCATCCCCAATAAGAGCAGATAACATTTCAGCAATAATGATGAACAAGTATGGTGACAGGGGATCTCCCTGTCTGAGCCCTCTTGTAGGTTTTATCTATCCACAGACAGTACCATTAACTTTGAAAGACAGAGTGGAAGTAGAAATGCAGATGAGGATAAGCTTCACAAAATCCCTACTGAACCCCATTTGAATCATGATCTGTTTAAGGCTAAGCCACTCTACTCTGTCAAAGGCTTTCATCAAGTCCAATTTCAGAGCCATGAACCAGTTCTTACCTGAAGTGTGTCTATTAAGAAAATGAAAGGCTCCTTGAGCTATAATTGCATTGTCCATAAGCTGTCTACCTTTAAGAAAGGCTAACTGAGAATTACTTATGCAGCTGTCCAGACAGGTTTTGAGCCTTTGAGCAAGAATTTTAGAGAGCACTTTATAGACCACAGTACACAAGCTTATTGGTCTGAACTGATTGAGAAACTCTGTTAATGAACATTTAGGAATCGTGGATAAAATGGTATGATTCCAATAATGTAACAGGGATCCAGACTCAAAAAAACTCTTGATAGCAAATACAAAGTCAGATTTTATCAATTCCCAGATTAGTAAAAGAGTGCATTCATACCATCTTCTCCAGGGGACTTATCTGGATGTAACTAAAAGAGAGCCTTCCTGATTTCAGCATCATCAACTGGGTGAAGGAGAGAAAGATTCATGTCATTGGAGATTGATTGAGGTATGAGATGAATGATAGAATCACCTCATATGGTACCCTCAGTGGCAAAGAGTTTGGAGTAGAAATCCTCAATGTGTTTCTCCATTTCCTTTTGAGTGCAAAATTCCTCTCCTCTAGCTGAAACAAGTCTTGAGATTGTGTTCATTCTTCTTCTTTGCTGGACATAGGCATGGAAAAACTTTGTGTTACTGTCTCCATTCTTTAGCCATGTAATCCTGGATTTCTGCTGCCAGTAGGATTCTTCAAACCAATGGGCTTTGTTGAGCTCTGATCTTGTAGCGGCCCACTCCTCCCACTTGTTCTCTGAATTATCCTCTCTGAGAAGCTCCATCTTGTTGGTCAGAGCTTCAATATGCAATTGATTCTGGGAATGGAAGGATGAGCTCCACTGGAGAAGGGCCAATCTTGTTGCTTTAACCTTTTCCTTGAGTTTACAAATATGGGGTTCCTTGAAATTCAGTAATCCAGGCTTTAGTGACTGTATTGGATAAACCTTTCATGCCAATCCATCTTTTATCAAAGGAGAACCTTTTGGGAGTTATCTCTCCGTCAACCCTAGGGTCAATAAGAAGAAGGGAGTGATCTGAAAAGCTTCTTACTTTATTCAAAACTTTGGCATTTGGATAAGATTGCAACCATTCCATTGATCCAAATGCTCTAACAAGCTTTTCTTCAATCAGTTCTCCAGAAAGCCTGTTATTACACCAAGTGAATTGATACCCACCATTTTGATTTCTTCCATGTCCATTTGGTTGATAAAGTTGTTAAACCCTGAGAAGTTGGTATTAGGCCTAGTGATGCCCCCAATCTTCTCTTCATTTGAGCAAATGGCATTCCAATTCCCAGCTATGAACCATTTCTCACCCCATGAAGGCTGCATTGATTCCAAAATCTACCATTGCTCAGCTCTTAGAATTCTACAAGTGCTAATATATTCAAATATTCCCCATTGAGCATCAGTGGAAGGAAGTTGATACTGAACTGCAATGAAGAATTCCTAGCTTTGGATTTGGAAAATGTTAACTGAGGAATTCCAGAGAAGAAGCAGTCCCCCACTGAGACCTTGGGGATCCACAACAACTGATCTGTCCTCAAAACCAAGCTTCCTAATAACTCTATTTACAAAGGATTTGGGTTTTTTTTGTTTCAGAGAGAAAGGTGAAAACTGGATGGTGAGACTTGATTGCCTGCCTGATTTGGGAAACTGTAGAGGGCCCACCTAGCCCTCTACAGTTCCATACCGCGGCTAGCATTGATCACTTGGGTGCCACTCTAGGCTGGCCACCCCAACCTGTTCTTGAGACTTCTTGCTTTTCTTACTAACTGTTTTTCTTTGAAGCTGGTTTTCTTGTTCCCGATCCTCCTCTTCAACAGGCTCTCTTGGTTTTTATCTCCCAGAGGGCAGTTGAAAGTGACTTTGATAGGGTCCTGTCTTTAGAGTCTGCCTTATCTTGAATTAGTTCTCCTCCAAGTTCTGGCATTGCTAGTAATAATTTTCTCGTTATCCTTATTAGAGAATTGAGCTGCCAAGCTTTGAATGGGATAAGGAATAACTTCAATCTCCATATTCATGTTGCTGATCTCATCAGGTGTGACAGTTTCTTCAGCCACAATTTTGTTAGCATTTTTAATAGGTAATGAGCACCCCTGATTGGAGGGGATGTAGTTGGTTGATTCCTCTCTCATGGAGTTGGAGGCTACTGTGTCTATTCCAAACAGATTTGATTGTTCTAGAGAGATTGGAGTGATCTAGTTTTTGGCCATATTTTGACTGGTTGAAGCTTGAGGTTGAGAAGTGTCATATGGAGTTGATGATTTTCCAGGAGTTGGGGAATATTTTGAACCTAAATTACTAACTGTAACCCAATTATTTTCTTATGCTGCTTTCATCCAGTCCCTAAATTGTCACTCCTTCACCGAGTGATTTTTAATGTCCTCAAGTCTACGGGAGCAATCTCTGTCAAGATGACCTATGAATCCACAATAATGGCATAGGTTAACCAATTTCTCATATTGGAAGCTGACTTTAACAATCTGATTTCCCAGCCTTATGGAGGCACATATGGGAAGAGCTTCTCTTAAGTCTACTTTGATCAACAGCCTCAGAATTCGACCTCCATGATTACTAGAGCTAACCAGCACCACATTTTTAACCTCTTTAAACACACTCCCTACTTTTAGGCCAACATCTGTGCTTATCCAGTTCAATGGAATATTCAAAGCTTGGACCCACATCTGCAGTTCTGAGAAACCTTCATGGTTACACGAAATTCCCTCTTGCCACTCTAGCAGGATAAGATATTGATTATCAATATCCAATTTGTTCCGCTGATAACTTTTTTAAGATCATCCTTATTCTGGAAGATGAACTGAAAGTAGCTTGAAGCCCAGATCCTTGACCTCCATTGTCTACTTGAGTTTCCATATATGATTCATGGTGCGCTGAACTCCAATCCAACTAGCTTTTCTGTTCCCAACTATCTTTCTAAAGCGACTCATTGGCATTCATCCGCGCTTATCTTGATGTCTTTGTGTTCTATATCAATGAGATTGGCTTCCTTTTCAGATAATGAGATACTTTTGAGCTTTTGAGCTAGTTCCTCATCTTTTCCAACTTCTTATGTTTCCCCCGTTAGAGAGAAGGACAAACCCAAAGTCCGATAATGAAACCCAAACCTCTAGATAGAATCCCAGGAATTCAGAAATCACCCCACTTCTATCACTAGATTAGAGAAAGAGCCAAAATCAAAGAGAAACTGAACAAGAATCGATCAGAAAAGCAAGAAAATTGGAACGCTCTCAACGAGAGAATGACGTATCTTAACACTTCATTTTATGTTATGAGCATTTGCAGAAAATATTTATTCACTTTGAATTTTTTACCATTTATTAAATTTTTAAACATTTATGTGTTATAAATAATTTTATTCCATAAAAATAAATAGATTTAAAAAAAACCGTGGAGTAAGTTCTGGCTTCCGACTCCTCTGCCGGGGATGGTAGCTTAGCCTGGACTATTTCAACAAGTCTTTCATCTTTATCTGAGACTTTCGAGTTCCACAAGGGTTAGCATCTGTCAATCTGTTAAAGTGACATGCGCAGATTCAAATCCTGCCGCTGACTGTTGGAAGGCGTACCCGCTGATCCATCAACAACCGAGTCCTTGGACCGGTAACACTGGGTCCTTCCGCTTGCTTTTGATCATAAGACATAGGAAGCGTGACAGTTTATTGAAACTCGGGAATTTGGTCATAATCCTATCTTCTCGGAGAAAGTAGAGCACTCGCTTCGACAGTTGTGATTGCGCTTTTTTATGAGGGGCCTGGAATACCACCTTTAAGAGAGAAAGTTCCTTGCCGAAAGCAATCCAAGGCTCTCTCTTCCTTCCATTCTAGTTACCCCACAAAGAGTTAGATCTGCTCACTAAGCTAGTAGTTAGTTGCTACATTCCATTCGGCGAGGAATTCCCCATCTCCCGCTTCCTTTTGGACTGACTTTGCTTTCCTTTTTCCCGGCCTCCAAGTTACCAAGAAAGAGGGGGCAAAGTGCCAAGCAAGGAAATTTGATGCCCCTATGTGTGGGCCAACCAAGTTGACTGAATGGGGTTACAATTTGAGTTGCATAGTGAGTGAGCATATAATGTCTTACCTTTGATGGATCAATCGATAATTGAAGCTAAATATTAATTTTAATATTAGAAATACTTTATTCCTTTATAAATATTATGTAGTCCAAATAATCAAAGCAATGATACTTTTATGAAAAGTGTTGAATAATATATGATCCATCTATACCTTTATCTTATTAACATTTATGTGAACAAAATATTATATTTATAATACAACTTTAATATTATTTTTTCGTACGTCGAATAGTCCACTTTAGAGAGATAGATTTAATCAATTTATAACAAGAAATCCGAAATACAAATAATCAGATGCAAAAATAAAATACAATAAGATGAACCGAATTTATTAATTGAAATCTACATAATTATTGCTAAAATATACCCCTCACTTACCAATAAATTTAAAAATGGTAGCAATGTAATATTGAAAAAGGAAATTTGGTCAACTTGAGTTGAAAAATTATTACAGTAAGCAAAATATTGTTGCTAACCATAGTTAAAACTAACTATAGTTAGGGTTAAACCAAATTATTTATGTATAAAACATGAGATAAAATCACTCTATTCAACAACATTCACCACCTTTTTTTTCCCCCAATTTCATACTAATTAAATTGTTAAGCATTTTTCAGATTTTTCATTTCATTTCCTTTGGAGTGTTCTATCTCCCTCATTTCAGCTTGGTGAGCAAAGGTTCTGATTAAAACACCAAATTTATTTATTTTAAATTCTTAATTTTTTTATCTCACCTTTTAAATTATTATTATTATTATTATTATTATTATTATTATTATTATTATTATTATTAATATTATTATTATTATTATTATTATTATTATTATAATTATTATTATATATTCAGGAAGTTTATTTTTTTTGCATTGATTTTTAAAATCATGAAATTAATAACTCTTACTTTTTCCTTTAATTCTTTAATTATACAGATTTGTTGGTAGCTCTCTGAGTTTTGGAATTTGAGGTATGTTTCTGATTATCTGACTTATAACTGCTTTTTGGATTAATTGTTTTGTGCTCATTATTTGTTTATTGAATTAATGTGATATGATTTCTGCTTTTAATTTTTGTCTCTATTTTTCTTTGTTTCTATTTTCTCTGCTATTTGATGCTTAAGTAATCATTCAAAGCTCTTTTACTGTTTCATATCCATGTAATGGTTTTAGTTAACCAAAACGTTCATTTTTGGCGGGTAAATTTTTAATCGGTCCTGAATCGATCACCATTATAAGCATCCGTTGAGAAAAAAAGGTTACCGTTGAAAAAACGGTTAGGATGGCCGTTTTTTAACGGTTTGGTTGTTGAGATCATGTACGAGGGCAGGTCACTTACGGTTTTACAGCTTGTGACCAGGTGTTTCGGGACGAGCTGGCATAGTACAGCCATGTATAATTATTATGAGAAGCTTATATAGAAATGTAAGAGATGAAGAAGTAAAGAGTAGTTGAGTAATAATCGACATGTTCCGGTTTTGGATACTCGTTTCGCCTTTTCCAAATTCGGCCGAATGTTATCTCATTAACTGACATTAAACTTTTGTATCTTGTTGTTAAATATAGTAAAATCATCTGAGTCATATTTCATCTTTAGCTTTCGAATTTGTTTTAGTATTAACGTGCCGCGAATAGTATATAAGATACTAGCAAAGCTTCTTTAGGCAGGATTTTTGAAATTCGCCTCTGAATATTGGATCGAATGGGTTCAACTATTCGATTTCGCGTTGGTAACTCGAACTTCTTCTATTTGTTTGATTGTTTTGTTCAACATTCTTCAGTGCTAAAGCATGCATGGTACATTCATGATCTCTAGAGTCTGTAAATAATGATGTTTATAGATGTGCATTTCGTTTAACACATTTTCTCAAAAATAAATTGAGTTCTGTAATATATCAATGCATAAATTTAGATTTGTTCACAAATTGATACTATATTATTTTTGAATGTTGAAATCATAAGGCCCTGATTTGTTTTTCCTCTCTCCCAAAAATTTTCTTAAAAAAAAAAAGAAAAGAAATGGATTGCAACAAAGAAGAGGCTGCACGCGCGAAATCAATCTCCGAGTCGAAGCTAGAGCAGAGGGACTTTGTAGGTGCCCTGAAATTCGCGCAGAAAGCCCAAAGCCTCGACCCGAGCCTCCACGGCATCTCTCAGATGCTAACCACCCTCGACGTGCTCGTCTCCAGCGAGCGTACCATCAACGGCGAGGTCGACTGGTACTCTATCCTCCGAGTGGACCCCACAGCCGACGAAAACGACATCAAGAGGCAGTACAAGCGCCTGGCCCTCGTCCTCCACCCGGACAAGAACCCTTCCGCCTGTGCCGCCGACGCCTTCAAGCTCGTCTCCGAGGCCAAGAACCTGCTCCTCGACGCGGAACGCAGGTGGGCCCACGACCTCATCACCAGCCGTGGGCCCCCCAACGAGCCTCCTCCGGAGCCCGAGAGGAATTTTGGCCGGCCCACATCCTCCGAGACGGCTGCACCGCCCCCACCGGAGGAGGATGTGTTCTGGACCTTCTGCCACCACTGCGGGTTGCAGTTCGAGTACCTAAAGATATTCCATTGCACGATGCTCGTGTGCGTCAACTGTCACGGGACGTTCATGTCATTCGAGATCCAGCGGTCGAGGTCGCACACGCCACGTCCCTGGGAGGGCGGGGGCTTCCCGGCTGCGTGCCACACGGGCGTCTACTCTTTTGCTTACGCCATGTATCGACGACGGGGCCCGCTTTTCGGGACCAACGGGAATTAGATATAATGTTTTTCCGTAATAGATAATTTGTATTGGTGAAGTATGTTTCATGAAGCAAGACTATTATTGTTAATTGTTCTTGTCAGGGTAATGTAGTATTATGATATGCAATCATAGACAGGATGGTTAGTTATGTTGTTTTTCATTGTTCTGACAGTTTTAGAGTCATTGGTTCAGTCGATTCTTCTCATTCATTCTTTCCACAATTCAATTTAGAAAAATGATGCCATTACATAATAAATGTATATAAAAATGAACATAACATTCGTGAGATTTACTTGATTTTTTATTTTTTTGTTAAGACTCTCTCAATGTAAGTGTTATGTATCCATTATTATATAGCTATAGCATTTTTTTTTTTTCAATTTAATGAGATTCAGGTTGTAATAAAGTGTATTGATTACGTCTGTATTTATAAAATGGCATCCACTAATTACCACCTCATAAATACAAAAATTTTCAACATCCAAATTAGACATTAAATCCAGGTCAACATTGCAAATGATTCACCATCTTTTCATTTTACATGTCATTTTTTTAGTGACAATTTAAGGTACTTTTTTTTTTCCTTGTCAAACAATAATTATATTAATAAGTGAAAACTCAACCTGAGTATATTCAAAGTGTCAAATCATACTACTGGAACTAGAACTAAGTCTGGACCAACCCTCATTCGAATTAGACAGACAACCAAGGGGTAGTTACAGCCGCACAACAAAAAGAGCTCCAAAAAGGAGACTAACCAACTCCACTAAAGAGCAGTGTTCTAAAAATCGGCCTAGGCGGCCGCCTAGGCGCCTACGATTTGGTCGAGTCGGTGGTAAAAATCGGTCAGGCGGGCTCGGCCCCGCCTAGGCGGCTTCGGCGGCTCTTGGCGGTCTCAGCGGCTAGGCGGATGCGGCGGCTTTATCGGGTTTAGGCGGCAGTAGGCGAGCTAGGCGGAACGATGGCGGAGCTCGGCGTTTTAAGTAACAGGTCATTTTTTTTTTTTGTTTTTTTAGTTTATTACAAAACGACGTCGTTTTATAATTGAGGCAAAAGTTTAAAGTTAAAAAAAATATTCAATTGCCCTGGGCTTGGACCAAATTGAAGCAGAACGACCAACAGAGAACAAAAAATAAACTCACAGACACTAACCCCGTTCACGACTTTCTTCTTTAGGCGGACCCCACTCGCTGTCGGACGTGACTCGCCGTCGGACGTGGCTCTCTGCCGGAGTTGACCCTCCCTCTTGTCACTCATGCAGGGACGAAATTAAAAAGATATATATTTGTATGGGATTCTTGGACATTATGTTAGTTCAATTAATTGTCATTTATACATTACGTAATTAGGTTTTCTTAATCTTAAGATTTAATGAAATTTATTGGAATCTTGTTTTGTGAAATTTCTGAAATTTGGTGTTTGTTGGTTGAAATAATATTATTATAATGTGTAATTGCTTAAAACATAATAATGTAGACAATGTGTTCGATGAAATACCAAAGAGAATAACTTAGTAGAAATTTGATCATTTAAAAAATAGTATAAATTTATGTTCATTGTGTTCTTGGCTTCTTGTTTTGAGATTGTAGTTAGTACAATATTACTAACTTGTTGTCATGTGGTTGTTAATGTGGATTGCTAATTGCTATCATGTTTTTAATTTACATTGGATAATGAATATCAATATTCATATTGTTTGGACATTTATTATAAATTGAAGTAGTTTCATTTTTTAGGTAGTGAAAATAAATTAAAAAAAAATATTTAATATTAATTTTTAGGCCCCGCCTAGGCGCTAGGCGTTGGTCGAACGCCTAGCGGGCGCCTAGCGACTTTTAGAACACTGCTAAAGAGACTAGAAACTAGACAAAGTTGCACTGATACTATATGCAACAACAAAAGATAAAGACAACAACACACACGTGATAAACAAATAAAATAAAACCTTTCCTACACTAAGCTAGCACACCACACTGACGCCCGAAGCGACACACGAGCCACACCCTTCAGCACAAAATCTCAAGAGAGCTGCAAATTCGAATTCTAGAGCCAAAAACTGCGGTCGCCCGAACCACCTAAACAGATCTGGTGATGAGTCAATTCTCAACCCAGATCTGTACTCCTAAGGATTTCAACACCAGAAAGGGGAAGCGACCCGATTAGAAACACCAGTGATCCGCCCCCGATGCCTCCATGACCGAGAAAGGAAAGCCTATGACACCCCCAACCAAGGCCGGAGGGAGAGGTGGCGCACCATCTAGCGCCTCGGACCCACACAGCTTCAAAAGGGATGACATAGAAAACCTTCATCCCCAACCCGGCCATGGCCGGACCGGGGAACACCGCGACAAGCTGACTAGA
>CACSLK010027624.1:2567193-2584693 GCA_902706635.1 Striga hermonthica | reverse complement strand
TCTCCATATCATATGAAACAATCTATGTTACAACGCGTTATCAGTATGAACACTCTACCATTTAGGTGAACAACGACATCTTGATGAACGAGTGACCCCGATAACAATAAAAAAATTAATGTATACCCTAGAAAAGAATTGTATATTTTTGTCAATGCAACTCAAGATCTATTTAATATCAATAATGATCTCTTAGTTTTATCAATTTTAGTTACATTCCAGTATCAACCAAGTATGAATAGACGATTTTTGTATAAGTTTGATTGTTGTGTTTGTGATGTCACGTATATTTGGGCTAAAATTAAAAAAATTATTATAAATTGATAATAAATCGTTTCATCCTACATTTTATATATGTGATGCATCTCACAGTTTAGATCACCCAGTAAAATTTTGAATTCAAATGATAAGTAAACTATTTGTTCCGAATTTTAACTTCAATTGTTCAGTGCTGAAAAATCTTGTACTGTTATTATATTTGAAGATTTGTTGTGTATTTTTCTGTTGTTATTTTCTACGATTTTTGGATATAACATGATCCTATAAGTTTTATATACTCAATTATGGGGTGAAAATTCTAAATAATCTATAGGTTTGATATTTTCAAGTAAGTGTGTATAGTGCAGTGAACTGCAGTGATATAGACATAGTGGAGCGAGCCTAAAAAACATCATTAGGTCGACCAGACGACCAAACGATTGACAAAATATAAATGATAAGGGAAAGAACGACCCAGACGATCTTGAGCTCAAAAGACAAGTTGTGTAATTTAAACTTACACATCTCGACTTGAGAAGTCTCATGTCTACCTGAGTAGTAGGACAACCTAATAGAGAATGGACAACTTTACTGGAGTATTTTTGTCTTAGCATGATGACCTGAAATGATGTTTTTATAATGACCCGATGACTTACTTGAATAAACTGAATTACACAGGTTAAGAGGGAATCTACTTTGGATAAGAAGGAATCTAATGATGACTAGAACGTGATTGGGATGAGAATAAACACTAAGGAAATAAGATCAAACCCAGAAAGCTGGGCTGGTAGTTGGGTGATTCGAGTAGACTATTTCAGGCAGTTATTCTCCTATAAAAGGGGTTGAGGTACCATTGTGAATCCTATACATACTTATTATAATTATTTACTTATAGAGCTTATTATATCTTTTTTCTTCTCCATACTAACTTAAGCGTCAGAGTGCTAACCCCGCGAGACCCTCCTGGCTCTTTTTGCAGGGCATCTTCAGTGGTTCATGTAGATCGAAGCTCATAACAAGCCGATTTATCCTAGACCAGTGTCGCCACCATATCATTTGGTGTCGTCTATGGGAAGCTTTTAAGGAACTAAGAGATCTCTCACCAGATTGCGATCACTTGAGATGGCTGACAGAGCGGTAGTATAAAGGAACTTGGCTGAGGAGTTTATGAAATGGCTCCATCAAGGAATATCCGAGAGATACTAGTGTTATCATGTCGAATTGAGGGACTCAACAAGTTCATAGCGAAAAAAGTCTCTCTTTTTAACATTGAAGAAAAAGTCGAAATTCATGTATACAGAAGAAGCGCCTGATGGTACAACTCTAGAAAGGTCCTCTTTCGATCCAAGTTCAAAAAAGAGGCAAGGGCTCCTCGTGGGCAGTGGCCTAGTGGTCAGCCAAGAAAGCAGTAAGTTGGCCCAGCTCGGCTCGCAGACGCGAGGCCTCAGACCTCATTTTCAGCTTGGCCTTTTTTTGCCACATGTACCCCTTCAAGCTTAGCCACCTTGACCCTAATAGCATGAAGCCTACCATAGCGGTAGAAAGTTGTAGCATCACCAAAGTGGGACGGTGTCTTCAGATACTCCACCTCAAAGGTCCTCGCCAGATAGCTCCTCGTTCAGCAGATGAGCCAACCCTTGTTCAATGATTTGAATTGTTCAACCTTCTTCCGCAATATGGTATTCTCAAATTTCTACTGTTCATTTGCTCTATCTAGTGCATTGATCTTTCTCAAAAGCACATGGATGATTTTTTGAGACCTGTTACAAATAGGAGGGTCAATCCAAGAAAAAAAAAATTCTATTCTCCATTCTATACATTAACCCAAAAAACACATAAATATCAATTCAACTCTCAGCAAAATCAACTTCATAAAATTTGATTCAATTCAACTTTACCTTGTAGCCGATGCAAGAGTGGAATATCCTGCCTGGGCTTTCAGCCATCCATGATGTGCGAATAGTTGCCATTCTTCCGCACAAGCATTTAAAAAACCAGTAGCGTGCAAAGATTCCGACATGCCCTAACTAGGGTCTATAAGATCGACAATTTCTGATTTTCAATTCTAGGGTTCGTAAGAATTTGAGTATTTAGGATGTTGGCTTTCTGTTTTGATTTCATTTGCTCGTGCAAATCCGATTTTTATTCCAAGTCCCACTTTTTCCACGTGTCTTGCCACGTTAAAATTTAAAAATTTGGTTTAATTTCATGGCGCCATGTGTTTATTTTAGTGTCACAGTGATTCTTCAGTTCCACATACGATTAAATGAATCGTTAATGGTGACACGTGACAAATTCTGAATTTTTGGCGAATCGGGGACCATTTTGTAACCTTTTCGAAACAAAAACGACTAAAATCAACAGCTATTCAAAAAAGGCGAATATTTCGGGTACCAAACATATAAGATTAAAATTGCAATTTTCCCTATTTTTAGTTTGTAATAGTTTTAAGTATTGCTTTCCGATAACCATTAAGTATACCTATACTTTTGGCCCAATTTGTAGGCTCATAAAGTTTGGCCCAATTGGCCTCATATTCCATATTGAATGGCAGCCGACTAAAGTATACCCAACCACGCAAAAATCTACACTTGGGACTAAGACGCTCCACCACCACCACTACTATAATATAAAATCGATAAAATTATAACATTGTTTTCTTCTTCGCTTCGATTCGTCAATTTCAGGCAATAACCATCCGCGATCTGTGAAACCCTAATTTGTTAATTCTTTCCTCAGGTGAGATACTCTTTCTTTATAAACTTCTCCGTTCTCAATTCTCTTTTGCGCCGGTCTTAAGCTTGGTTTGTGTTTAGAGGGTACATATATTGGTTTGCTATCCTTTGTTTGATTGTGGGTTTGCGAAGCTGTGGCAATTTGATTAGATTCAATCCTTTGGGAGATCTACGTTAGGTTTTGGGTGTCGTTGATGATTTTGATTAGGTTTCTCCATTTATGTGAAGTTCTATTTGGGGAGAATGTAGCTGTGTTATTTATTGTTTGTTTTGCGAGGATAGAACTGGGTTTTGGTGGAGAAACTCTTCAAACCCTAAAAATTTGCCAAATATGGTTTTCATTGACTCCCAATGAATATATGGTTGGTGAATGTTGAGGGTATACAACTCATAAGTGTTCGAGTAATTGGAGAAGAATCTTTAGAATGCATGAGAGAAGTCCGTTTTCTCGTTTTAAAGGAATTAGATTAGGCCTTGTCAAAAGTTTGAAACTTGGTTCTTGTGTGGTTTATAATATCCTTTTTCTGATTAATTTGTATGATCTCGGTGAAGCTGATTTAATATTTATGGTTATCAATGGATTTGGACTTTAGTTTGTTTACGATTTGCAGCTTGGGCTGTAGTGCGGGATGTCGTCTGTTTCTAGCCAGCCACAGTTCCGCTACACCCAACCTCCATCAAAAGTTCTCCATTTGAGGAATTTACCATGGGAATGTACTGAAGAGGAATTGATCGAACTGGGGAAGCCATTCGGGAAAGTTGTTAACACAAAGTGTAATGTTGGTGCCAATCGAAACCAAGCTTTTATTGAATTTGTAAGTCTAAACTGTTGCTTCATTCATGGGCTTCCATTTGAATCTTTTGAACTGATGTTATTTTTTTTTTATTTTTTTTTTCAGGCAGAACTAAACCAAGCTATTGCTATGATATCGTATTACGCATCATCATCTGAGCCAGCTCAGGTACGAGGGAAAACCGTCTACCTACAATATTCCAACAGGCAAGAAATAGTGAACAACAAAACTACTGCAGATGTTGCTGGGAACGTGCTTTTGGTGACAATTGAAGGGAATGATGCACGTCTTGTCAGTATTGATGTCCTACACTTGGTAAGTGAGTAACACCTTCGTGATATGGGCACAATGTAAATTCACCTATAGGACATCGTGTGTGATATATGTGTCTAGATTGAAGAGTCGTGCTCTCTATGGCTTTTATTTGACAAGGGTCTAAATGAATCAGCAGGCACATGTCAAAGAAATACCTTCAATGGAAGCTTATTGATTCGGGAGAAAGAGCACATGTGTGTTTGTCTTCTTTTTCCTTGCTTAACACTGCCTCTTTCTTCCCTTCTCCCCCTTCGTGATTCTAGCCCTGACTTTTTTTGAAACCTCATATAGATTTCTTTCCTTTTTGGGATCTCTGTACTGTTTACTTCATAGTATGTTGCTTGTTCTTTTGTTAGAAACCTTTACATTAATCTTTAACTTATATTTTTAATTAATTAGTTTATTTATCCTTTTTATTTGAAATTTTCTCAAAGTTGTTTTATTTTTTATTCTCTTATATTTTGATCACACGAGAGGTCCCTTAATTCCTATCCTGTTTTTAACTAGAGTGGGTCAGGACGAGCATGATTCTGAAACTTCAGGTGCAACTTCTAGGAAACAGTTAATGCTCTAGGTTATGAAGTATTTAACCTAACCTCTGAAACTTGATGAAATTATTTGTGTTTTTTAACCCTCTAGAATGCTTCCTTTTGAATATTCTGTCTATAGACGATCTAGAAAAATTAGATTTGCTTAATTCATTTTTTTGATACAATTAATGATGTCTTCTCATTCTGTATTGTTTGTGAGAGAGGATAATTAGTTTTAGCAAATTCCTTTTGCATAAATGTATGATTGGGTGCACCTATACACTCATTTCTGCTCATTTCCTGTGATATTGCTTGACGCAATGTCGTTGGCTGCTTTGATAGTTTTGCTCTTAGTTATATGTTGGGGACTTTGGCTGTCTAATAGAAGATTCCTCTCTTTTTAGTTGCTGGGAAATGATCTGTAGATTACAGTTTGCTTCTCAAATGGTGTGGGTTTCTCAGATTTTCTGTAGTCCGACTTATCTTTGTCTGTGACCTGTTTTTTATGTGTGAAAGATGAAAGCATGATATCTGTTGCCTAATTTTTTTTAGTTGCTCTTTTTTGCTAATTGACATTTAATTTACATTTACGTTACCAATACTGAGTTGGATGTTATCAGTTCAAGTAATAAAATTTTGTTTGGTGTGCAGGTATTTTCAGCATTTGGTTTTGTGCATAAGATTACTACCTTTGAAAAGACTGCTGGATTCCAGGTTTGTTTGTTGATGAAATCTTTTTCAGAAATGTTCATTTATATACATTTATATTTAATCTGTGCCATATGATCTCCATGTTTATTTTCTCCTTAATTAGGCACTGGTGCAGTTTTCTGATTCAGAGACCGCTTCTGCTGCCAAGGATGCTCTTGATGGAAGAAGCATTCCAAGGTGATCTGGATTTTTATATTTGGGTTTGGATGTATCCCCAACTGATATGAATACATTGGGCTGGACATCTTTCAGCAGCTTTATTAAGAATCTGCTAAAGGGGTACATGCATGTTCCTTACCCCCACTCTACCTCGCATTACTAAGTTATTTCCTTGTCTCCTTTTAGGCTTCTACCTTCTGTTTTGAGGGCCATTCTGGTTAAGTGTTTCCTTATTGGTCAGTTATGGTCCGAATCACTAACATATTTTGGGTGGGATATGAGCTGTCAGAAAGTAGTGGGGATTTGAGCTGACAATTAAATGACCAATATGTAAAGTATGGAAAATAAGCTGTATGTGTGTCTTTCACCATATTTTGCGTCAAGTTTGTCACACTTGCTTTTTGTGCACAATATCTTTACGAACTTAGTTTCACCAATATAGAAACTCTGCAGGCTAATATTATGTTTTCCTTGGTACCCAAGTTCTTAGAATTGAGTAGATTGGGCCTAGGATGGGCTATAAGACATTTTTGCTAATTAAATGTTGAATAACATGATAATACCTGGTCTATGCACAGTGTTCTTGTTGATTTACTGCTCCCGTGTTGGTCCGTGTCAGGTATTTGATCCCAGAGCTTGGACCATGTTCACTTAAAATAACATATTCTGCACATACAGACCTGAGCGTAAAATTCCAGAGTCATCGTAGTAGGTAAACCGAATTTACCGATTGCTTTATTTTATGAACCTATAATACAAGATTATTGTTTTGGATATATCTTGACCAATGACCATAGAGGCCTATTTATGTTTTAGGCTAATACTTAGAATTCTGTGTTGATTTAGGGACTATACCAATCCAATGCTCCCTGTTGCTCCCTCAGCTATAGATGCAAGTGGCCAGGTAGATCTCTCTCTCTCTCTCTCTCTCTCTCTCTGTGTGTGTGTGTGTGTGTAGCATGTGTGTGTTGAATCTGTAGCTTATAGGTTCTGCCTGCCTTGTTGCAGTTCAGCGTAGGAGTTGATGGCAAGAAATTGGAACCAGAGAGCAATGTTCTACTTGCTTCCATTGAGAACATGCAATATGCAGTTACCTTGGATGTGCTACATACGGTAACAATCTTCAGGCACGATCAGCCTTTAGAGATCATTTGTTACTTAAATACTCACTGTGATTCTATCTTGTGCACAGGTCTTCTCTGCATTTGGACCAGTCCTAAAAATAGCCATGTTCGATAAAAATGGGGGTCTTCAAGCCTTGATTCAGTATCCTGGTAAGACATACTAAATTGCTTGAGGTGTGAAATTGTGACGTCTTCAAAGCATCCTGTCAAGAAGTCTAATAGTTGGAAACAATACTAGATCACAATATTCACAATGTAGTCGACTTGCAGATGTCCAGACAGCTGTTGTGGCAAAAGATGCCTTAGAAGGCCATTGCATATACGACGGAGGATATTGCAAGCTTCATATCTCCTATTCTCGACACACTGATCTCAGCATTAAGGTGAGGCAAATGTTACCTTTGTCACAATTCCATATGTTTATAAAATCCGCCAGCCCTAAGTTTTAATCTAATCACAAAAATGGTTTAAGAATTGGAAAATATATTAACAAATTATTAAGTTACAAGAATCAAAGAGGTTTTTTATTTTGATAGATAATTGTATCTTTTAAACTGTACTTTTGAGTTTTAACTTATTCGCTATATTATGTAAAAGAACCTTGCATTTCATGATTTGTGGCAAGTGGAGCCATGGACTGTGAGCTATGTTTGTCGTTTTCAGGTCAATAATGATAGGAGCAGAGACTATACAATCCCTAACACTCCCGTGTTGAGTTCTCAACCCTCGATATTAGGGCAACAACCTTATGCTGTTGGAGGTCCAGGTGTCCAACCCTTTGGTGGACCACAATATGCACCTGATCCCCGTGCAATGCCTCCCCCTTCGGCCGGTTGGAACCCAGGTCTCATGCCTCAATCTATGCCAATGCAAATGCATAACTACCCTTATGGGCCACCACCTCCTGCAGGAGCACCTCCAATGGGCCCAGGTGCAGGCCCAATACCACCCAACACCCAGAATGGGCTGCCACACTCTTCTCCGATTCGCCCTTATCATCACCAATAGCAAATTCCAATGTAGTGAATGACCCAGCAGTTCATAGCGAGTCCTTATAGGAAGGAGTGATTTTATTCCCTTTCACTTTTTCTCTATATTCTGCTATATTTTCTTTTTCCATGAGATATGATTCAAGAATCTTGTTGTGGGTTACTTCAAAGCTTCTTTTGCAACTCAAATGTGCTTATGGGAGATCAGGTGTTGATTGCCATCGATTTGGTTTTTTATGTTGCTGTTCTGTACTTTGTTTTTTAGTTAAATTGTAGATTGAAAAAATGAGTGCAACCTTGTGCAGTCAGCATATTGGTGTTGTTTCTTGCTTTCTCTAATCGACTCCAAGCGATTAATTTTGGAGTTACTTGTGCTGGCATCTTATAGAACTGCAGAAAATAACTCCAATGAATGGGCTTGGCTGGTACTTGCATTTGATGATTTCAACAGTGAGCTACGAGCTTTTAATCTTTTATAGACATGGACTTGGCTTGTGAGGGTTAATTTTTGTTGAGTATGGTTTGGATGAGTATTAGGTAGTAAATTCTAGCTAGTATTTTAAGGGGGTGTATCCATATGGGATATCTAAAGGCTTTTTAATACTTTAGAAATCCTGACGTATTCAGTTTAGATTTGTTAAAACTTTTTAAGACTTTTAAAAGTCGGTATTCAATTGAGATTTTAATAATTCTTACAAAATGTTGAGTTATATAACTTATTGACACTAGGATTTGTTTAGACTTTTTAAAATTTGGTGAGGTTTCTAAATAAAAAAACTTTATATGTAAGTCAACTTCAAATCGTACTTCCATACTTAAGATTTCACCTAATTCTTTCAATATCTGAAAATCTTAAAAAGTACTTTCTCTTAATTTTATTATTTATCACTTTAGCTTAATTCATCATTGATTAAATAAATATCATTTTGGCTATTTTGTTCATATTTTTCCATTTTAACACTCCATCTAATACACAGTGTCTCTGCATTTCCTATCTCCATCATTTCCCATAACATCCATTAAATAGAGTTAATACTGGTAAGAAATTTTTTATTAATTAGTGTGTTGCTTCTCAAAACAACAAATAATAAAAATAGGAGGGAGTATTAAAATATCATTTAAAATCTCAATTGAACACACTTCTAAAGAGCATGTACAATGCTTTGGGTCTAATTGTGCTTATGTGACATGTAAAATAAACTTAAATATTAGACGGCATGGAGAAAAATATATAAAAGTAAGAGTATGTACAATGCTTTGGGTCTAGTTTGGCTTACATGTCATGTAATAGACTTAAGTCTTGTATGACATGGACAAAAATATTGAAAAGTAATGAAAATAACTCCAATGCAAAGAGACTCGGTCTCTACTTGGGTCTAAAATAGACTCAAGGGTAGACGGGGTCTCATTTTTTTGCTGCTACATCACCAGGACTTAGTCCAATTACATTTGCATTGAAGTAAATATTTTTCTAGACTAAGTTTATTTCCTACGAGGCTTGTATATATTTTTTTCAAAGAATCTAAAGTATTGTGGATGCTCTAACAAATTGAACCCTAATGCAAAGAGACTGTCTCTACTTGGGTCTAAAATAGATTTAAGGCTAGACCGAGTCTCTTTTTCTTGTTGCCACATAAACAGGACCCGGCCCACTTGCACTTGCAGTGGAGTATATATATTTCTAGATTGGGTCTATTTCCTATGTGGCATGTATATTATTTTAAATGAACCCAAAGCACTGTACATGCTGTTGCCTCAGTTTGACAATGATGGTAAGCACCACCCATCAACGAATACAACACCAATTTATAACAATGAGCAACAAACTTTGACAATGGCGACTTTTGTGGGCAATTTAAAACATAAAAGCAACTCTAAAGGGGAGTTGGTAATTTTATCTTTTTGTGTAATTAAAAGTTGAAATATAGGGGTGTAACTGCATCCATCTTTAACTAATTAATTAAGAAACAACCATAGAGGACATTATTTTCAAGTTCTAAAAAGTTAATGAGACTTTACAAAAGTCCCTAGAACAAGAATGAGATAAAACCACATGTTTCGTTACAAACTCCAAACATGTATGAGGAGTCTTCCTCATCGCGAGAAAGTGTTGTACAAAGACCCTTAAAAAAAAGGTCTTGAAATCAAACGAGTCGTCGAATTGGTGAAGCTACAAGTTCAATGATTTACAAGTCGGACCACTGATCAAACCAGTCGAAACGGTTTAGTTAATATAAATTTTTTTATTTATTTTATATGTATAATATATAATTGTATATAGTATCATCTATAAATTTTATAGGGTATAATAACATTTCTATAAATAAGTCAATATATATAACCGACAATGTTGAATAATGCTGATGATTTTTTTTATTTATATTTTGATTTATATTTAAGTCAAAAAATAGAGAAAATACATATAGCTCAAATTTGTATTTGAATTTTAAAATCAGATTTTATATTTCTTATTCTTTTCAATTTTTTTTTTTATTTTTTTATATTCACAAATCACAACATATATATTGAATTATTCATACATTTGAAATCATAAAAGAACATCAAATAATTTAATGTGGTACATCTATACAACATAGTACCATAATGTTGACATGTATGAGAGAAAAGGAATTAAAGAGATGGAAAGAAGAGACAAAGCAAAAGGCTAAAAAATTCTAAACTTATTGTAAAGATGTGGAATTTACCACTAATCATTTACATTATTATATTAGGATGTATTAAATTGTGTGCCAAACTTTGCCTATAAAAGGCAAGTGATATCTTACAAAGTGCTGTAGGAAAAAGAAGAAGAGAGAAAGGAAAAGCTGGTAATAATTTGTATCCGGTTTTTTACATTGTGTTTTTTATTTTCATCGTATTTTATAACACATTATCAGCACGAGTGCTCTACCCGGTCAAGAAAGGTAGGATATATATACATATTACCATTTATTCTTGACAAGTTAGGCTCTGCCACAGTCAAGGATATATATACATATTACTATTATTTTTGACAAGTTAGGCTCTGCCACAGTCAAAGATATATATATATTACCATTATTCTTGACAAGTTAGGCTCTGCCACAGTCAAGATATGTATACTAAATATGATATTATCTACACATTACCATTATTATTGACAAATTAGGCTATGCCATAGTCAATAATATGTGGTGATATGATATTATTAAATTTGCTTATGAATTATTATTCAGTTATAATAAGTATTATTACTTATACTTAACACCCACAAAAATGGTTTACCCAGTAATGTGGCGTGAAATTTATAACTGTTTATTCTTGAACCCACCGAAAGATTTATCGAGTAGTGTGGAGTGACATTTTATTTGATTTGTTATTAAATTGTTTACGTAATGACTCGGTGAATTTTTAAGGTAATATACATGATTAATTAGAATTTTATGATCATAAATGATTAATTAACAAATATTATATCATTAAATTTGTTTCCAACGGCTAGTTAACGATTATTTTTGTAACGGCTATTTACCAATATCTATATATAACACTACAATTCATTTTCATAATCCAAACAATCAAAATATATTTTTTTTAAGAAAAAAAATGTATGATCCATTACTTATAATTACCATTATCTTGTTTATTATATACGTTTTGCTAATTTTCACGATGATGTATCGTACTGTTGGATTTAAATTTTATGTATTAGGCCTTTGTATAATGTGTTTAGTATTTGCTCTTTTGTATGTATTGAAGAATTAATGATTGTATATGTAATTTTTCGAATCTAAGCATTGATGTTTTATTTTATAGTTATCATGGCAAATCTGGTCAAACTCGAATTTGAAGCTCTCGATATATCTGGGAAAAATTATATCTCGTGGACATTGGATGCCGAAATTCATTTGGCGGCAAGGGGATTGGAAAAAACAATAATATCCCCAAATGATTCATCAATACAGGATAAAGCTAAAGCAATGATATTTCTGAGGCATCATTTGAATGAGACATTGAAAAATGAATATTTAACTGTAAAAGATCCTGCAGATCTCTGGAAAGCCTTGAAAGAAAGGTATGATCACCAGAAAACATTGATTCTCCCCCGGGCTCGTTATGAATGAATGCATTTACGCTTCCAAGATTTCAAAACTGTAACATACAATTCAGCCATGTTCCGCATTTGCTCGGTATTAAAATTATGCGGAGAAAACATAACTGATTACGATATGCTGGAAAAGACGTTGTCCACGTTCCACGCCTCAAATGTACTTTTGCAGCAACAATACAGAGCGAAAGGCTTTGTGAAATATTCTGAGTTAATTTCTTGTTTGCTGCCGGCTGAACAAAATAATGAATTCTTGATCAAAAATCATGAATCTAGACCCACAGGGTCTACTGTGGTCCCTGAAATAAATGCTGTAACATCTAAACAGGGAACCGGAAATAAAAACAGCCAAACACATATGCGTGGATATACCTCGGGACGTGGCCGGGGTCGTGGACGTGGACGTGGCCGTGGATATGGTCCAGACCGCCGATTTGACCGAGGCCACAAATTTCACCCAGGATATAACTCGGGCCGGGGATATAATCGTGGGCGAGGCCGTAACTATGCCCAAAATTATGAAAGGGGGAGAAATTTTCAGCCAAAATTTGAACAAAATAATGTGACGGAGAATAATGATGAAAAGCCATGTTATCGATGTGGAAGGACGGGGCATTGGGCACGAAATTGTCGTGCTCCAAGACAAGTTGTTGATAATTATAACAATTCCCAGAAATCAAAAGATAAGAATATTGAAACCAATTTTATGATTGGGGAACCCTCTGAAAATGATTCAACACGTGTGGATGATGAATATGGCATCGATGACATATTGAACCTAGATTTTGCTGATGCGGTAGTTGAAGACCAAGCTGGAAATGAACAAGAAAATAACTGATGATCATGTTTTTATTGCTTTCTTAGTTTTGTTGTATTTGTGTGTTTTTATCTGTATTTCGACTTTAATTAATAATAAATGTTGTTTTCTTTTAGATCATGGATCGATCTCGAATCCAAAATAGAGATATATGTCTTGCAGATTGTGCAACTACTCATACTATACTCAAGGACAGAAAATATTTCGTCAACTTGAAATTGAATAAAGCAAAAGTAAACACAATTTCCGGAAATGCAAAGATAATTGAGGGTTCTGGAAAGGCCATATTTTTTATGATGGGAGGTACAAAGTTTACATTGAATGATGCATTATTCTCCCCAAAATCAACAAGAAATTTGTTGAGTTTTAAAGATATCCGAATGAACGGATACCATGTTGAAACAATGAATAAAGGGGGAGTTGAATATCTTTGTATTACCTCAAATATTGCGGGAAATGAATGTGTTTTGGAGGAATTACCAGCTTTATCCTTAGGCTTATATTACACCCGCATTCATATTATTGAGACTTATGCTGCAACAAAGTCACAGGAGAATGAAATGTTTAAACTTTGGCATGATCGACTTGGTCATCCTGGCTCGATAATGATGTGAAAAATTATTGAAAATTCTAGTGGGCATCCATTAAAAAATCAGAGGATACTGCAAACACATGAATTGACATGTGCCTCATGTTCTCAAGGGAAATTGATAATAAGACCATCACATACTAAAGTCGGACATGAATCACCATTATTTTTGGAAAGGATTCATGGTGATATATGTGGACATATTCATCCACCTTGTGGTCCATTCAGATATTTTATGGTGTTAATTGATGCTTCTAGTAGATGGTCTCACGTGAGTTTGTTATCCACTAGAAATATGATATTTGCTAAATTGCTTGCCCAACTTATCAAATTAAGGGCTCAATTCCCAGATTATATTATCAAAAGGGTCAGACTTGACAATGCTGGAGAGTTTACATCTCAAGCATTTAATGATTACTATATGGCAGTGGGAATTGATGTTGAACATCCTGTCGCACATGTTCATACTCAAAATGGTCTAGCAGAATCATTGATCAAACGACTGCAGCTTATAGCCAGACCATTGATAATGAGGACAAAACTGCCCACTTCAGTATGGGGACATGCTATTCTGCATGCAGATAATCTAATTCGCATAAGACCAAGTGCACACCATACATACTCACCATTACAGTTGACATCTGGTCGAGAACCAAATATTGCCCATATAAGAATTTTTGGTTGTGCAGTATATGTACCAATTGCTCCGCCCCAACATACAAAAATGGGGCCTCAAAGAAGGTTGGGAATATATGTTGGATACGAATCTCCATCAATAATAAAATACCTTGAGCCAAAAACAGGTGATGTTTTTACAGCTCGATTTGATGATTGTCATTTTAATGAAGAATTATTTCTCCCTTTAGGTGGGAATGAAAAGTCAATTGAGAAAAATATTGAATGGAGAACATCATCACTATCATATCTTGATCCTCCCACCAAACAAAGAGAGCAAGAAGTTCAAAAGATCATACATCTGCATAATATTGCAAATCAATTGCCAGATGCATTTACTGACATAAAAAGGGTGACAAAATCACATGTTGCAGCTATAAATGGCCCTGCTCGAATTGAGATTACAAAAGAAATGGCAAATGACGATGTGCCAAATGAATTAAAGGCACGCTTGAAACGAGGAAGACCAGTGGGGTCTAAAGATAAGAATCCTCGAAAGAAAAGAGAAATTCAAGATTCAAATTTGAAAAAGAATCAAGATGATGGAAAAATTTCGGAACGAAATGAAAATATTGAAATCTCCATCAATTACGTAAATAATGGGAAACTTTGGAAGCGTGATGAAATAATTGATGATGCATTCGCATATATGATATCACAAGAAATTGACAAAGAAGTTGAGGATCCTGAACCAAAATCTATGATTGAATGTCAGAAAAGACATGATTGGGACAAGTGGAAAGGTGCTATTCAAGCCGAGTTAAATTCGCTTAATAAACGAAAGGTTTTTGGACCTATAACCATTATACCCAAAGACATAAAATCTATTGGGTACAGATGAGTTTTTGTCAGAAAAAGAAATGAGAAAAATGAGATCACAAGATATAAAGCTCGCCTTGTAGCACAGGGATTCTCCCAGAGGCCTGGGATCGATTATGATGAAACATATTCCCCTGTTATGGATGCAATTACTTTCAGATACTTGATTAGTTTGGCCATCCATGAAAATTTTGAGATGCGTCTCATGGATGTTGTGACTGCTTACTTATATGGATCGCTAGACGCTGACATTTATATGAAAATTCCAGAAGGAATTAGAATACCCGAGGCACTAAAATCCAAACCTAAAGAGTTATGTGCGATAAAACTGCAAAGATCATTGTATGGCTTGAAACAATCCGGGCGTATGTGGTATAATTGTTTGAGTGAACAATTACTAAAACGGGGATACATAAATAATCAAATATGCCCGTGTGTCTTTATAAAAAGATCACAAGATGAAGTTGTGATAATTGCTGTCTATGTCGATAATCTTAATATTATTGGGACTACAAATGCAATTCAAGAAGCAGTCACTTTACTAAAAGGCGAGTTTGAAATGAAAGATCTCGGACAGACCAAATATTGTCTCGGCTTGCAAATAGAACGAGTCCAAAATGGGATGTTTGTCCATCAATCTAATTACACTAAAAAAATACTGAAACGATTCAATATGGACAAGGCGAATCCACTTAGTACCCCAATGGTCAATCGAACATTAGATATTGAAAAGGATCCATTTCGACCTTGTGATGAAGATGAAGAAATACTTGGTCCTGAAATACCATATATGAGTGCAATAGGAGCTCTTATGTATCTTGCTAATTGTACCAGACCAGATATATCTTTTGCTACCAACTTATTAGCAAGATATAACTCGGCACCTACGAGGAGACTTTGGAATGGAATCAAGCATATATTCTGTTACCTCCAAGGGACAGTCGATTTGGGACTATTTTACTCTAACAATAAAAAACATGAAATAATCGGTTTGCAGATGCAGGATATCTCTGAGATCCCCATAAAGCAAGATCTCAAACTGGATACGTTTTTACGATTGGCGGAACTGCATTTTCTTGGCGTTCCCAGAAACAAACATTAGTTGCGACATCTTCAAACCATGCTGAGATCATCGCACTTCATGAAGCAACTAGGGAAAGCATCTGGCTCAGAAACATGACTCAACATATTCAGCAAGCCAGTGGACTATCGAATAATAATGACCCGACGGTGATATACGAGGACAATGCAGCATGTGTTGCTCAAACCAAAGAAGGATACATCAAGAATGACAGAACTAAACATATCCCGCCAAAGTTCTTCTCCTATGCGCAAGAGCTTGAAAGAAACAAACAAATCAAAGTTCAATACATTCGATCAAGCGATAATGCAACAGATTTGTTTACGAAGGCGCTTCTGACGACAATGTTTCGAAAGAACGTACACAATATTGGAATGAGACATCTTCGGGATTTGCAAAGATGATAACTCGAGGGGGAGTATGTGCGGTGTTTGTCCCATTTTTGTGTCTTTATTTTTCGCTTTATTTTCTCTTTATTTTTCCCACTTATAGGATTTTCGTAGTTTATTTGGTCCAATTCTGTGATTTTTCCGTTCTTCTCTTTAGTTCGTTTTGTGCGTCTTTTTGCTGTGTTTTGCTTCGTGTTTTCTTCGTGTGTGTGTTTTCAGGAGGTAGGTTGTGTTGATCGAGGACGGGACTACTCGAGCTGAGACCGGGATATCAAGAAGACCCATTAACGTGCTCAGAATACTGAAGGAGGGACCGGAAAAACGAACCGATAAGCTGCTCAGAACAACTCGCGACTCGCGAGTCAATGTCGCGACTCGCGAGGTTGTCGCGACTCGCGAGGATGTCGCGACTCGCG
Organism: Striga hermonthica; assembly: GCA_902706635.1. Taxonomy (NCBI): domain Eukaryota; kingdom Viridiplantae; phylum Streptophyta; class Magnoliopsida; order Lamiales; family Orobanchaceae; genus Striga; species Striga hermonthica. The sequence continues at coordinate 2,568,205 of CACSLK010027624.1, read as the reverse complement.
AGTCCAACAGAGCCAAAAGACGAGTTCCGCGAGACGAGTCGCGACTCGCGAGTCAATTTCGCGACTCGCGAAATATGTCGCGACTCGCGAGTCAGGTAGCGAGTTTTCCCCAGATTTTATATATTTTCCGAAGACGCGCGACTCGCGAGATGTCGCGACTCGCGACTCAGCAAAAGTGTAAGTCGCGACTCGCGACTTATGTCGCGACTCGCGACTTGCTCGGCGCGAATTTCGAGGTCAGGATTTTAACATCAGATTTTTGACCTAGACTTCATGATTCACCTTCCAGACCTTGTTTTTACATTATTCTCTGGAGAGAATTCACTCTGTTCATTACTTTTACGCTTTTGAATCGTATTGGAGATTGAAAAACTCCTATTTACCGCTTTGGATTTGGATGCTTGTGGATTTTAACATTGGGATTCTCTATTTTAATCGTAAGTTCTTATTTTCTTCAATTGTTGAGTTGATGATGATGGCTTGGGTTAATTTGATTGTTCTTGTTCAATTCTACATGAGTAGCTAAATCCATACGCTAGGGATAGGGGATGATTGATTAGGTTCGATAATAATTGCTAGTTCTTGATTGTTCATATTTATTCAAGTTATGCTTATTCTAGGGTTAATAGATTGATCGCCTGTTTAACCTAACTAATCAACGTGTGGAACCGAGAGGGGAGACGTTGGTCGATATAGGCTTGTTTAGAATAGACTTGTTCGTGACTGTATTGTCTATGCGTTGCGGGAACTGATAGTTAATCGTTTACGTCCACTCTCTTGTTCGTAACTGTATTGAGAGTGAACCCCTGAACGAGAAGCAATTCAGGTCCTTAAACCGAGCAGTTGATTGCCGGTAGCTGTGGTAGAACCGAAGCAATTATCCCCGATTCCCTAGCTCTTTAATCATTGCGTGAATATCTCTGCTATTTTAATTGCTTTTCATTAGCTCAGTTTCGTAGTTGATAATCAAAACCAAACCAATTCGAATAGAGTGTTTAGGAATTTTTCTTCT
>CACSLK010027624.1:2550905-2561448 GCA_902706635.1 Striga hermonthica | reverse complement strand
TCTTCGCTCAGATAATGGGGGTGAGTATACTTCCCATGAATTCAAGAATTATTGTGCCGAGCATGGCATCAGACATGAGAAGACTGTACCTGCAACCCCACAGCATAATGGTGTGGCTGAAAGAATCAACAGAACCATTATGGAGAAAGTGAGGTGTATGTTAAGAATGGCTAAGCTACCTAAGCCATTCTGGGGTGAAGCTGTTCTAACAGCGTGCTACCTGATCAACCGATCTCCATCTGTTCCTTTGGGCTTTGATATCCCTGAGAGAGTATGGTCCGGACGTGATGTTAAATACTCTCATCTAAAGGTGTTTGGATGCAAAGCTTTTGCTCACGTAAGCAAGGAACAGAGATGAAAACTTGACGATAAAGCCATTCCTTGTATATTTCTGGGCTATGGAGATGAGGAATTTGGCTACAGGTTATGGGATCCAGAAAATCGAAAGATTATCAAAAGCAGAGATGTAGTGTTCCATGAGCAAGAAACTATGTCTGATTCTGCTTCACCAGAAATCAGAGAACCAAGTGGAAAGGTGGATCTTTCACATGTCAAACCTCTTGGAGATGCCACAACAGGGGGAGAGTGTGATGGAGAACTCAGGGTTGACGATGAGCCAACAATAGAAGATAGTGATGGTGAAGGTGTTGAGCAGGAAGACCTCGAAGCTCCACCTCAACTCAGGAGATCAAACCGAACGATCCAACCATCTACGAGGTACCCTAGTTCCACGTATATTACCATCACTGAAGAAGAGAAGCCAGAAAGCTTTAAGAAGTACAGACTCATGAGGATAAATCCCAGTGGATGAAAGCCATGCAAGAAGAAATGGATTCACTGGTGAAAAACGAAACTTATGAGCTTGTGAAGCTTCCGGAAGGCAGAAAAGCCTTGAAAAACAAATGGGTGTTCAAGCTTAAAAAAGATGGTGACAAGTTGTTGAAGTACAAGGCTCGCTTAGTCGTGAAAGGATTTGGACAAAAGAGAGGAATAGACTTTGACGAGATATTCTCACCGGTTGTAAAGATGAGCTCTATTCGAGTAGTACTCGGATTGGTGGCTAGCTTGGATCTGGATCTTGAACAACTAGATGTGAAGACTGCATTTCTTCATGGAGACCTAGACGAAGAAATCTATATGGAGCAACCAGAAGGATTTGAGAGGACCGGAAAGGAGCACATGGTTTGCAGATTGAAGAAGAGCTTGTATGGATTGAAACAAGCTCCTAGACAGTGGTATAAGAAGTTTGACTCGTTCATGGCGAGCCATGGATATACCAATACTGATGCAGATCATTGTGTGTTCGTTAAGAAATTTCCACGTGATAGATTCATTATCCTTTTGTTATATGTAGATGATATGTTGATAGTGGGACAGAATATGAAGTTGATTGGTGATCTGAAAAAGGATTTAGCAAAGTTCTTTGAAATGAAGGATTTGGGCCCTGTGAAACAAATTTTGGGCATGCAGATCATGCGAGACCGAAAATCCAAGAGGTTATGGTTATCGCAAGAACGGTATGTGAATCGGATTCTGGAGAGATTCAACATGAAATTGGCTAAACTGGTCAATACACCGTTGGCCAATCACTTCAAACTCAGCAAGCGAAGTTGTCCTATGAGTCAAGAAGAAAAAGAAGCTATGGCGGGTGTTCCATACTCCTCAGCAGTCGGGAGTTTGATGTATGCCATGGTCTGTACCAGACCAGATATCGCTCACGCGGTTGGAGTTGTTAGCAGGTATCTTTCCAATCTTGGAAAGGATCATTGGGAAGTTGTGAAGTGGATCTTGAGGTACCTAAAAGGCAGTGCAAGTACGTCCTTAAGCTTCGGAAAAGAAAACCCAGTTCTTGAAGGTTATACAGATGCGGATATGGCAGGTGACCTAGATAGTAGAAAATCTACTTCAGGGTTTGTGTTTACATTTGCAGGGGGAGCTGTATCTTGGCAATCTAAATTGCAGAAATTTGTTGCCTTGTCAACTACTGAAGCAGAGTATATTGCAGTGACAGAAACAGGCAAAGAAATGCTTTGGTTGAAGAGGTTTCTTCAACAATTGGGAATGAAGCAAGAAAGGTACGATATCCATTCTGATAGTCAGAGCGCATTGGATTTGAGTAAGAATGCGATGTACCACTCTCGCACAAAGCACATTGATGTCAGATATCATTGGCTACGTCAAGTAGTGAAAGAACAACAGTTCAAGTTGGAAAAGATTTACACTGACGAAAATCCTGCTGACATGATGACGAAAGTTGTAACATGAGGAAAGCTTCAGCTTTGTGCCGAGTTGATCGGCATGGAATGCATGTGAGACTTGCAGAATATTTCCCTTTGGCTGGAGGGGGAGAATTGTGGGGTCCAGCCCAAAAGAAAACAAAAGAAAAAGAATCAAAAGGTTGAGCAAAATTATGGTGGCATGGGCATTTAATAAATCAAAAGCCTTGGTTATTGTGCCAAAAGAAAGTGGAACGAAAGAGCTGGCGCCGAATTCATTAAATCAGAAGTTCATTTACTCCCTATAAATAGGGAGGCATTCTTCTGAAGAAACGCACCGAGAAGAAGAAAGAAAAAGAGAGCAGAAACAACATCAGTTTCTGGAGTGAGTGTTATTTTTCAGTGAGATAAAAATAGAGTGTTTGAGTAAATCCTGTGAGTGTGGAAAAATACACCGGGTTGGGTATCAACTCTATTACTCTTTGTTTAAGAGTGGGGCTCTCACTGGGTCACTATATTTTACATTTCTAGTGTAAGAGAGTGTGAAAAGATATTGTAATTATCTTGAAAATATAGTGGAATTGTTCGGAGGTTGTCTCGTGGTTTTTTCCTCTATTTAGAGGGTTTTCCACGTTAAATCTTGGTGTCTTATTTCTTGCATATTTTATTTATTTGAGATATTCTTAGTATGCTCTGTGGTCGCAGTTTAATCTGAACTTCCACATCAGAAAAGAATTATTCCGGTTTTATTGCAAGAAATTTTCTTTTGTCATTCTTGAGTTGCTGGGATTGGGATTATTGTTTACCATTTTACCTGGATATTTTAATTTATATCTTCCGCATTTGCGCATCTGAGCCCAACAGTGGGCAATTTAAAACATAAAAGCAACTCTAAGGGGGAGTTGGTAATTTTATCTTTCTGTGTAATTAAAAGTTGAAATATAGGGGTGTAACTGCATCCATCTTTAACTAATTAATTAAGAAACAACCATAGTGGACATTATTTTCAAGTTCTAAAAAGTTAATGAGGCTTTATAAAAATCTCTAGAACAAGAAGGAGATAAAACCACATGTTTCGTTACAAACTCCAAACATGTATGAGGAGTCTTCCTCATCGCGAGAAAGTGTTGTACAAAGACCCTTAAAAAAAAGGTCTTGAAATCAAACTGGTCGTCGAATTGGTGAAGCTACAAGTTCAATGATTTACAGGTCGGACCACTGATCAAACCGGTCGAAACGGTTTAGTTAATATAAATTTTTTTATTTATTTTATATGTATAATATATAATTGTATATAGTATCATCTATAAATTTTATAGGGTATAATAACATTTCTATAAATAAGTCAATATATATAACCGACAATGTTGAATAATGTTGATGATTTTTTTTATTTATATTTTGATCTATATTTAAGTTAAAAAATAGAGAAAATACATATAGCTCAAATTTGTATTTGAATTTTAAAATCAGATTTTATATTTCTTATTCTTTTCATTTTTTTTTATTTTTTTATATTCACAAATCACAACACATATATTGAATTATTCATACATTTGAAATCATAAAAGAACATCAAATAATTTAATGTGGTACATCTATACAACATAGTACCATAATGTTGACATGTATGAGAGAAAAGAAATTAAAGAGATGGAAAGAAGAGACAAAGCAAAAGGCTAAAAAATTCTAAACACAATAAATACACCACTTGATGCACATGACAAAAGATATCCCACATTGAAGAAAAAAAAAAAAAGAGTTGCTATTTAAATAATAACCTTGGCTTTGGCATACATGAACTTAAGAAGCCCAAACTGAAGGCCTTGAGCTGTACGAACCTGTATCGGCTTTTTTGGTTTTACCGGTTTTCAACCGGCTCAAGTGGTTTTTAACCGGTTTTGGGTCTAACGGTTCATACAACAAACCAGACCGGTCTACTGGCTGGTTCCCAATTGAACCGGTCCAGCAGGCCGGTCCGGTCCGATTTTCTAAACCATGTTAGAAGAACATGTGAAATAGGAATTCGACCTAAAGATAAGATCTTCGAGTCCACACGAAAAAAAAGAGCTTTGGACGGTCTAATTGTTCAACGCTGGCTGGTACTTGCAGCCTAATTTCTCAACACTGGTTGGTACTTGCAGTTGATGATTTCAATGTTGATCTACGAATTTTAGTCTCTTATAGACATGAACTAGGCTTGTTAGGGTTAATTTTTCTTGAGAAAGTGTTTTTTGGACGAGCATTAGGTACGAGTTTAAACCAATGATTGTAAGTGCCACCCATCAACGTTTAGCACACCAAATTAGTAACAATGAGCAACAACAGTTTTGCTATAGAACCATCGGATGACACGACATATGGAGTCATCCACACTTATTCACAAATAATGTATTGACACGTGTCCTACAATAAATACACTTTGAACAAGTGTCAATACACTAAGTGATGGATGGCTCCATAAGAAAACCATCCGATGACTCCATAGAATTTTTGTCAGAAACAAACTCAAAAATCATAATTTATAGCTTAGACATTACTTAAGAATTCCTTACGAGTGCAGTTGCTTTCTTTCGAGTGGGAGTGTCACTTAATTTCTTCTCTACGACTGAGTTTCTCAATTCTCTGCTCTAGAGGTGTGATTGCAGTGGTCCTGTGCGAATTTAGTAGTTGCGTAGGGTTCTTTCGTAAGAGTGTCGAACATGGTGAAGAATACAACATGCATAGTTGGGGAAGAAGGGATAGAGGATGAATTATAACAACGATTAGGGAAGTTCTTTCTATGTGACACATAAAACATCATGGTTGACATTGATACAACAGATGCCACACAAGTTTAGAAGAATGCTAAAGGAGTTTGCTTGGAAGAATCGTAGGGGACACGAAAGCAAGCTCGGTGGGGATTAAACGTACCATGAAAAAAATATGGCAGCTTAGTCATCCTATGGAGGTAAGAGAGTCAAGACTCAACGTTTTCCAGTTTATTTTCTCTAATAGAGAGGACATGTTGAGAGTCGCTTCATGGACGAACTGGATATTTCAAAGCTGTAATAAATAATGTGTTTGACATTAAATCCGAAATCCTTAGTCATATCTTGAAGTCAAGAACAAATCGCCAAGAAGAATATTCTCCAAGTATAAGGGAAGATTTAATTTTTTCTTTTCTTATTTTTAGTCTATTGGACTAAGTTTTATTTAATTATCTTGTAGAAAATCAGAGGAGAGGATCAACTGCCATGCAGAGCACAAGGAAATCTTCATGAAGATATGGTAGTACTTACCTGAAGCAGGGAGATGGGCGCGTGGAAATACTTTCCATGTAAGCTTAAGCTTGCGGACGAGGCAAGAGAAGCTTACCATATGTGATAAAGGAAGATCGCAACAAATGGGATGATTCAAGATTAATTAAGGGAAGCAACAGACTGAGAGAACTTACCTTATGAAGGAGCATATAGAGAGCCTTGCACATACACACTTTGTTACTTATGCCCTTTGGTTATCTTTTGGGTGTTCTATGCAAGTTGAGAGTACGAGTGATTGATCTGAGTTAAATTCATTTTTTATTTTATTGAGTACCCAAATTAAAGAGCTTGTTCTATGATTTGAGTATGCGTATTGTACTTAAACAATCGAGTTGTTTGGGATTAATGTCTTTTTACATAGCGAGGAATTCATGTTGTAAAAGTCTACGAGGATTGGCAAAAAAGTAGTCGAGTGAAGTGATTACTTCGTAGGTTAGAAAGAGGGAGTTTTCATTGTAAATCCTAGTTGTAATAGGCTAAACACTTGATTTATTGAAAGAGTTCCGAAGGGAGAGTGAGATGCTCTCTTGAAGGTCAATTATTTTTTGAGTTGCTTTCACATTTTAGTGAACGTTCATTATTTACTTGTTAGGCACAATTCTGTGATTCCCCCAAAATTTCAATTGGCATCAGAGCAGATTTTCATTAGTCTATACGAAGATCTTGTGGATTTGTACACGGGCAACCACGCATCACGATGGCGGATCTAGTCAAGACCACCTCAACTCGATGGCTCGAATTACTCTTATTAGAAATCGATGATGACCATCTTTCTGCATTTGCTTGGTACGGGTACTTGAGAAAGCATAGAGTATAGGTGGACGCATCCACTCACGAGGAAAACACCAGACAATAGGACTTAGATTCAGTTTGAAGAAGTCCTAAAACCAAGGGATGTCTAGACGGACCTTGAAAGGATGCATGAAGAGGCAAATTTCGAGCTTCATACGCAATTCTGATGTCCATTTATCAAACACGACACAAGATGATAGTTCAATGCACGATATCCAAATATGCATGGAGTATCCTAAAACGTCAGTTCGAATGATGCAGTATGTGAAATCTTCCAAACTGCAGCTTGTGACACTGGCCTTCAATGACAGCAATGAAAGAGGACGACACTGATTCGTACTACTCAAGGTTTTGTGATCTTGTAAATCAATGTGCAATGCTGGAAGATGACATCTCTGAAGCACGTCAAGTACAAAAAATCAAGAGGACACTTCTAGCACAGTTTCGAGAGAAGATCATAGCTCTTGAATGTTTTTATAGAGTCAAACCACTGGATCTTGATTATCTTCTAGCGATCTCATAAAATTTGAGATCAATAACAACAATGAGAAAGTTAAGAATAAGAGATTGACCTTGAAAGTTGTTGTTTCATCTCATACTGAAGAGAATGACGAGGATGAAGGTTCATTGGAGGAAGACACTAAACTCAATGAAGCATTTGCCTTAATTGCGAGGAATTATGGCATAATGCGTCATAATCTGTATAAAAAATAATTTGGTGGAAAACAGTTCAACAAAACCAATAACTTCACAAGAGTTCCCCTCAAGACAAGCGAACCAACATTCCTTTCTCAAAGTTTAAAAGTCAAAAGGTTGAGAGGGATCAGTTCAAGGTGTGTAGAGGTTTTGGCACTTCCAGTTTGAATGTGATAATCTGAAGAAGAAGAAGAAGAAGAAGAAAAACAAGTCCTTGAAAGAAACATGAAAGGACTCAGATGAAGAAGAAACTAAGGAACCTGTATCCCACACTAGCTACATAGCAGTTCATTCTGGAAACAAATTTCTCTACCTCACCTCAACCATCAATCCATTAAAAGCTGATGAAAATCCAATGCACTTGTTAGATGTCGAGAAATGTAAGCAGACTACATCTGGGATTAAGAACCTTCGTAGCTATATCAAAACTCTCAATTCTCAAGGGAATCAAAGTGATTCAAACGAAGAGGTGAAATACCTCAATAAAGAGGTTCCAAAAATGAGGGAATTGAATGGATCACTGAACATTCAACTAACTTTTTACTTCTATCATAAAAAGAAAGTTGAGCTAGATGCAACAAAAGCTCTAAACTCGATCTTTGAGAGTGCCTTGAAAGTCTCAAAACAAGCCGTTATTGAGAATCATCAAGTTGTTGAATCTCTATGAACTGAACGTTTTGCCTTGCAGAAGATGTTAGGAGAGAAAAACAAGGAACTGTCTATCTTCAAGGGTGAACTCACACTAAGGATGAACGAACATATGAATCTTAGAGGACTTATATCTCAACATGATAAGAGTTTAAAAGAGAAATCTGCTTAAGTGGAATGTATATCTCAAACTTGAACAAACTGAGCAAGGGTACCATAAACTTGAACAAAGTACTCCGTATCGCGAATATTTATAGTGGTCTCACGGGACTAGGGTACACTGGAACTAAGGATGAAGGTCCCAATACCTCAAAAGACGCATCACAATGTGAACATTTCGGACTTGGCTTCACCAAGAAGACATGCGTAGGAGGTACTTGGTTTACAGGTAAACCTGTGAAGAAACTTTATGGAAGGTGTGTTTCCAGTACCGCAAGTGTAAGTACTGTTCCTGAGGTACTTCGTTCCCAGCACTGTAAGTGAAAACTTCTCCTAAGAAAACTGCATCTGAGAACAGTCATTAAAATAATTCGACATGACTAAGGCTTTTCAGATGGTCGGTCGCTTGTTTGTACGACCTTATTGGCAGGTCGGACAAGTGTTGGAGCCTTGATGGAAAAAAATTGGCATGACTAAAGCTTTTTGAGCTGGCTGGTCTCTTATTCGAACGATCGAAAAAATAAGTGGGAAAAGAGTTGGGGCCTTGATGGCAAAAATATGGCATGACTAAGGCTTTTGAGTTGGTCGGTCGCTTGTTCGAATGGCCTCAGAGGCATGTCGGGCAAGTGTTGGAGCCTTGATGGCAAAAATCCAACATAATTAAGGTTTTCGAGTTGGTAGGTCACTTGTTTGGATGACCTCAAGGGTAGGTCAGGTGAGTGTTGATTTCTCAATGGTAATAATGTTGCGAGTGTTTTAACCTTGATCTCACATATATTTCTAGTGGCAAAAATCACAAATTACATGTTGAAGTTTTAAAAGAGACATCAATGGCATTGTGGTAGGTTAGTTAATCATTAACCTGATAGATTGATAAAATTAAAGACAGACTAGACGAAAATTACCTTTAAATCTTGAAATAACTAAGTAAAAGTTGAGAATTTCCAAAGACCTTAGTGGCAGGTTGATTGAACAAATTTAAATTAGTATTGCTCACGTTCTGGAAGAAGATGTTGAATAAATAGATTGTTAAAATAAATCTTGTTAGAGCTTAATGGCAGGCCAACTTAAAGAAGATTTTTCAGGTTTACAATGTTTTTGAAGTATGTATTGACGACTTCAATAACCCCAATAGGCATGTCAAAATTAGGTTAAGGCCAGATGGCATTCACATTTATATTTCTGAAACTTATTAAGCAAGGATATTTATTTTTCTTAAACCTCAGAGGCAAGTCGAGTCATTTTAAGAAATATTACATTCTGGTTTGCGAAAAATGTTAAGCATAAAACCATGCTCGTTAGAGACATCGGTTTAGGTCAAAGTGGTGACAATAATAGCCTTCTTGGGAGGACCTTTAGATTCATTCATTCTCTTTCTCTATCTTTCTACTTCGTAACCTGAAGCTATAACAAACCCATGGCTTTCGCTAAACCTTAAGAAAACACCAGTGAGTGGGGGGGTTTTTTTCCAACCAGTATGGCTTATTGGATTAACTCAGATAATGCTTTATCACTGGATTTACGTGCTCGCCTCTTATCCATTCCATATACTTTGGGAATTGCAGTTGCTTTTGCATGTATGGAATCAAGTTTACAACAAACCTTGCTTATGGGTCAATTGAATCTAGGAACTACACTGAGTTTAGTTATATTGAGATAGAAAGATCAAGAAACAACATGAAGATCAAATCAAACAAGACAAAAAACAAAACAAGTAAAAGAAAAAGACGAAATTCATTAGGACCCAGAGATAAAGTACAAACGGATCGAAGTAGAAAAACAAACTTACAACAATTTCAAACAAACTACTGCTTTGGGGTCAAATCCTCATGGGTCGGGGTAACTTGAGCTACTGCCTGCTCGAGAGGAGGAGTGATAATTGGAGTCGCTTCCTTAAGGTTTGACCCGGTTGCAGATACGGCCATATTGACCTCAACGACCTCAGTCGCGGGAACCCCCTTAAATGGAACTTGAGAAATAGGCTTGACCTGACCAGTTGAGCTAAGAGGATAAGTTTTTTTCTCTAGCTGGCCCCGGGTCAGAGTCTTCCCAAGAAGGCCCTTTCACCATGGGTGGTCGAGGGGAAGATCCTCTGCACTTTTATAGTTTTGGGGGTAATCAGGGACATTATTGATGATAATCTCCCATTTGATGACCCCATAGTATCTTGGAGTGTTAAACTGCTCCTGAGCTTGATTGAGTGCAAAGGTGAGATAGCAAAGAACAGTTAAGCTAAGCTTCCCAAAAAAATTGAGAGATTCGCAGAACTCCTCGACGATTTGCTTTTGATGGGCCTTGAAGAAGGCCTTCCCAACCTGGAATGTGAGGAAATACTGTCAACCTAGTACCTAACCCACGTTTCTCGAAGTTTGCATGTTCTGCTCCATCTCCTTATCCTTCTCTTTTAGAGCGACCTCATGTTCCCTAGAGGCCCTGACAAGCTCTTTCTTCAGATTGTGGTTACTGAGGGTAAGCTGGTTGTTCTCCCTCTTCGTAGTCTTGAGCTCTTATTTCAAGTCCTCTTAGGAGGGATAAGTAGCACGAACCTTCTTATTAAGCAAAAGGATCAGTGAAGACATGAGCTGAAAAATGTGAAGTGTTACAAAAACATTTTTTTTTAAAAAAAAACAAATAACAAAGAGGATCGACACAAATTGACAAGGAAGATTTACCTAAGCAATGTGTTTGGTCACATGTCAGCGTGACTTTGTCGGTTGTATCCCCAAATCT
>CACSLK010027624.1:2532470-2549921 GCA_902706635.1 Striga hermonthica | reverse complement strand
GAGGAGAGTTAGTGTACTCCTCAGATTCGTCGACCAAACCAACAGGTCAAGAAAAAAAAAAGGAAATCAAGGAGACGAAGGAACAAGTTGAGGAAGAATTTCCAAAGAAGATGAAAAAATATGAAGGAGAAAAAAAACGGGAGGTCATGTGGCTGCCAACGGAGACATCATTGAAATCGTTGGTCGTGCGAGAATCTAGAAAATAAAAGAAAAAGAAAAACAATGCGTTTGAGGGAGGAAACACGTATGCAAATGTTGAAACTGAAAATGGAAATTGGACTTGCAATAACTGACAAATAGGAGGAAATACTTACTCATCGACATGATTGCTCGGTAGTTGGAAGAAGTTGTGGTGGTCGATGACGAAGTTGTGGTGGCGTGAACTTAGGTTTTTGCAGATAGAAGCACCGGGAAAATACATTGCAAAGAGATTTTCGGAAAGGTGAAAAAAATAGAAAAAGGGACCAAAGTTATGTATTTATAGGCAAAAAGGAATAAGATCTCGACAGGTCGATCAATCTCGACTGTTTGATTGAAGGTGAAGTAAATGGACAAGATTGAATAGTAGTAGGCGAAGAGGTGTTCGAGCAAGACCATTGGATTGAGGTTGAAATGGACGAATGAGATTGAAAAGGTCAATCGAAACGACAACTCATTCCAGACCATCGGTTAAAAGAAAAATCAGATGGATTGAATGAATATGACCTTTAATGGGTACACCGTATAAGGACGGCATGGGACGCGCGGCGGTTATGTCAAGAAGACGTTATACCGATTGAAAGGACGTTAGGTTGTCAGACAATATTTAAGAAATTTGAATTTTAAATTTTAAACTCGAGACCTTGACCTTCGCACGATAAAATTATCTCAAGTAAATAAAAGAAGGTATGAGCTAGGAGGTCAGATAGACAAGCACCGACCTCAACGAACGAGACCAAGGACGATGTTAATTTTAGACCGAGTTATTTTAAACCGACCAGAGTGGAGGGTGGGGGAGACCAGATGATATCAAATGTCATACCGGGTTGACTCGTCCCGAGAATCGGTTTGAATAAATGGGCAGAACCAGTAGGTTAATCAGAGATCTAGGACCCAAGAGGTTTAAGAGTCGCCAGGTCGACGATGAGTCTACATGTTGAAAGGCTTACCCATATGTCGAAATTCAGTCATTGGTTCGCCTAGTAGAAACTCAACGTCGAGGTGTACAGGTCCATGATGCAACCTGAAAAGCAGTCTAGCTCAAAGGAAGTCGAGTTGGTCGTACAATTAGACCATCTTATAAGGAAGACTAAAGTGGACAACTTACTTAATAGATAAGAAAGAATATTATTAGGATAAGAACCACACGTGGATAGTCCACGTGACCTAACAGAATCGAGCAATTTGAGCAGCTGGACAATATGAACATGTGTCGGGCATTCAGTAGCTCATCTGGGCAGTCTTGGGCAACAAGGTAACTACTTTATATATATATATATATATATATGGATTGATTCCAATGAGGACACATTCTTAAAGTGGGAATGTGAGATGTTGTTACACGAAACTGTATCAACATAAATGTACACCCCTATTCTGTGAATAATCGATGTAAGATAAATATGAATTTTTAGTGATTTTTGGGAGATGAAGATCTATCCCTTTTTCTTGATTTTTTGGTGTTTTTGTGTAAAAATAGATTGAAGAAATTCAAAGAAAGAAGCAGCTTGAAGCCCGTGAACGGCACCGCCTCAAAGGAATTGATCAGGAAGAGAAAAATTTAGAAATGGTCCCTTCAGACTTATCTAATTGCCCATCATAGGGGGTATTTATATTCTTTTTTGTCGGCACCGATATTATTACATGCGGTGTTATTATGGGGCTTTAGAAAAAAGATAAAACACGACAATTAATTTAATACATATCTACGTGTAATATCTTAATAAATGGGGCCAAAATTGGGTATCAACATGAGACTCATTTCTAGCCACTAGATTGGTCCAAGATGTGTGACAAAGATTTAACTCTTCATTTAAATAATAAGCCTTTATTTTATTATTTAATCCTTTATTTTTATTATTTTTATTATTTAAATATTATTTTGGCAATTGACTGTTGACTCCGACGTTGACCGTTGACTCATTGACTTCCAGCGTTGATTTCCAGCATTGACCGTTGACTTCCGACGTTGATCGTTGACTTCCGATGTTGACCGTTGACCCCTAGTATGCATTATGTGTGAAGTAAATATGCATCCAGTACTATGCACTTAATATGAACTAAATATGCATAAGATATGAATTATTTATGTAATCCCTTGCAACTAATAAATAACTTTGCAACTAGATACAACTAACATTGCAACTAAATATATCTAACATTGCAACTAAATATATCTAACCTTGCAACTACTGATAACTAACTTGCAACTGGATACAACTAACATTGCAACTACAGAGAACTAACCTTGCAACTACAGACAACTAACATTGCAACTAAAACACAAAGAACCTAGCAAAAACAGATAATTAAACTTGCAACTACAGACAACTAACATTGCAGCTGCAGATAACTAAACTTGCAACTATATTCAACTAAACTTGCAACTGCAAACAGTTAACCTTGCAACTACATACAACTAACACTGCAACTACAGACAACTAACCTTGCAACTACGGAAAACTAACCTAGCAACTTCAGACAACTAACCTTGCAACTAGATATAACTAACCTTGCAACTAGATAGAACTAAACTTGCAACTACATACAACTAACCTAGCAATTACAGACAACTAAATTAGCAACTACAGACAATTAACCTAGCACCAACAAACAACCTTGCAACTACAGAAAAAATAACATTGCAACTATATACAATTATACTTGCAACTAGATACTACTAACCTTGCAACTACAGACAACTAACTATGCAACTATCAATGGATATTCAAGCACAGAAAATAGCAAACCAAGAAAATATTCGAATAAATAGGGTCAACGGGTCAACGTCAGAAGTTAGCGATCAATGTCAGAAGTCAATGCCGGAGTCAACGCTCAATGACGGAAGTCAACGATTCTTGCCAAAAATCAACGCCAGAGTCAACTTTATTATTTTTTTATTTTAATTAATGTATATTTTACGTGATGTTGATCTAGACAAAATAAGTGGCTAAGATTGTACAGCCGGGTCCAATCTAGTATATATATATGGTGAGATATGTCCATCCACACTCTACACACAATTACATACTTACAAGCTATACTGCTACTGTTCATCATCACATAATGACTTGGTCGTCAGGGTCTCTATGCCGGGACACTTCTCGATGTTGTTTTGCAGGTCTACTGAACCGGTCGAGAGAAGATTCAGATTGTTCCAGTCCGGTAGAAGTTGTTTTACACACCACATAGTAAAATTTGAGGTGAATTTGGTAAATTTATAAGCCAAATGTTTTTTTTTTTTTATAAATCCCAACGAAAATTAATGTACAAAATGTTACCCAATTTAGGTGAATGACAAATCAAGAAAAAACAACATAAGAAAGAGTTTGTGAATCTCAAGGTTGCAACCATCTTCAGATTAAACCGTAGAAGGTTACAAACATTAGGGAAATGTTGTAGATACCTTGACAAGTTCCCCGCTCATAACACACACCCGCTGCGCTATCACTATCCTCTCCAGTCACTGCCGCTGCAGAAGCTCCATGGGCAACGCTGCCGGGTCGAGCTCCAGACACCCTCCCGGCGTCACCACCTCCTGGTGCGGCACCCTGTGCGAGAAACGGAACATCTCCTCCCTCACTATCCTCATCACTACACCCGACCTCGGCTGGAACACCGTCCTGTACCCACCCACCTTCTCAAGCGGAGCAACACTCACCTCCGCTTCTTTGTACTCCTCCACCACCCACACCACCTCGTACTCGTGGACCACGTCCTCGGGAGTCTCCACGCCCCACTCGGGCGACCAGTTCCGGTAAAGGGCCCACACCTCCCCCTTGTTCGGAAATATCACCACGGCCCCTCGCGCTCCCTTTGTCCACCTTACCCTGTGTGAGAACGCGTTGACAAAGCCGCAAACCTCGTACTTTCCAATGCGGAAGTCGCCGCACGTCTTGGGGAAGCCTGAAGCGACCCAGTCGAGGGGACCGAACTCGAGCGTCGTCTTGGAGTTGAGCCAACTCATCTCCAGTTCGAAGGGGTTCCTCGACAGCACTCGGTGGACCATTGCGTATAAACGGGGCATTCCGTCGTCGTCGTCGTAGACGGCCCACACCTGATTTTTCGCAAAAGACTGCTCCGTCCTGTCCCGGTCAAAATTGTAGAAGTCGGGGTCCGGGACTTCCATGCTTGCCCCAGAGTACTTGTCGTCCAACCTCTTGGGTTTCTTGTTGCTGCTGCCCTCTGTTTTGGAAGCATTGTGTGCCCTATCAGCATCGGATGTTGTACGAGCATTTTTTCCTCCATCATTTGCTGATGGCGGAGCATACTTGTTCGGGATATGCTGCTCCACTGGGCGCCCTTGTCCGCCCGGGTGAGGAATTTCGGTGGCCAAGAACGGCTTCTGGCAATCAATGCATAGGAGGAGTTTATTGTGGTACATCATGTCGTACTCGTACCTTATGTCACAATCACAGCAGGCGGTCCAAAAAGTAGATGAAGAAGGGGACGGCTTCACATTCACCTTCTTTTCTGGTGACGATGCTTCGGGAGCTGGCGCTTTTCTGTTCACCAACTTTGAAAATAAGCTTCCTTCCACGCCATTACGTGTGTGAGGGTTAAACGGGTCGTCATTATGGGAGAAAGGGTCACCGTGATGGGCCGACCAACCGTAACCCGCTGGACCATCAGCTCGTGTCAATGAGCCGTCAGTTTGTGGCAACAGGCCACCAGCATGAGCAGAAGGGCCAGGCCTATGGCCACCAGGATGTGATGCCGACAGGCCACCGAAAAGCGTAGGATCCTGTGCATGGAAGCCTGCCACGCCCATGGATAGGTCATGTGCCAACCTATAGGTCTCGTCTGATAGCAAAGTCCAGCCATCGTTAATCAGCTTAAATGCATCTCCAGCACAAGGCAAGCGATTCTTGTCTGGGTGCAACACAAGAGCCAGTTTCCGGTACTTTTTCTTTATCACCTCGACTTCAGCCATGGGGTCCACGCCAAGCACCCGATACCAGTCAATATCCCCATTTATGTTCCTCTCGGCAGCCAGGATAACATCAAGGGTTGTCAGCATCTGTGAAATGCCGTCGAGCTCTGGGAACAGAGTTTGCGCTGTCAGTGCAAACCTTCTCGAGCCGGCGTAGTCTTTCTGATCAAGCTTTGCTTCGGCTATTGATTTTGCCCGTGTGGCTTCAGCCTTATTGCACTCCATGCTTCACGAGTCTTTTTGGATTCGAGACGATACTGCCAAGCACCCGATTCCAAGAAAAAAGAAAAAGGAATGCTGTTAATGTAAGTAATGATTTTATCAAGTGGTTAGCTAAAAGTGAACTGTGTTGCAGATATTCACTTACATAATCTAGTGCAGAACAACATGACTTACATGAGATATGATAATGAAAACAGAGAGAATAAAATAGATACACGAATTCGTTACGAGAGATCTAAAGAATTATTTGAAGCAAATCGATGCAGAACCACGTGAGAGTATGACACAGAGTTAGGAGGGTCTTATGATCTCGACATGCAAAGTACGTAGAAACGAACACGATATCAAAATATCGTGCTTAACCTCGCAAAACATATTGTTCTATACGAGCTTGCAAGTACAAAATGTGTCGTGAATAAAATGTATCTACGTACCACTGATGATAATTAATACTCGGAAGCAGCACACACTGAGATATGAGTATAATTCGGAATAAATGATTCTATACAGTGGTATAAAAGTTTAAGATTTCCGCTTACGAACGTCATTTCTGAGAATATCCCATACATTATTATATCTCCGGATAATGAAATTAGCGCCAAATTTTATGCAACGACTAATAATTTAACTTCCGTTATATATTTAACAAAAATGCCTTGGGCACTGGCATAAAGGAGATTGTAATTTGGAAAGACAAAATCCCAATTTGACGACATATCGCTGATTTAGCAGCATCCATAAAGGAAAGAGTGTATCAACTAGTCAAAACGGGACGGATTGAGAGTCGTTTTATTATACAAACTCGTTTGGAAACACATGCAGATTATAGGTGACTGTTTTTGATTATGTGTTGTTTATGGTCAACTCAACATGAAAATTGTGTTTGGACGCAGTCTACAACAGTCAACCCAAAACGTTAAACCGATAGTCTTGTTTCACACGTGTCGATAACGGCCAGAACCATTCAAAAAAACAAAGTCGATTACTTTTCGCGCTTGTTGGATAACGGGAGACTAGAAAAAAAAAAGTTTAGATTGCCGACAGAATTAATAACTCGAATCTTTTAAAAAGACTACTGTGTCATAACACGTGTTTGATACGCGAAATCGATCAAACGAACACCTAATAATGGCAACTTTAAACAAGTTTCGAGATTGTATCCATGAAACTAATGAAGGTTATAATGGAATGAACACCCTGAAGCCTGTGCATATATAAACTCAGAGTCTCTGCAGCTAAAGACATTCAAAATTCTATTGAAAACCACATGAAAAAAGGACAAGGCATGCTAACTAACACAAACATCATATATAATGAACAGAGACGAGAAAGGAGACGACGTACAAAAAATGAACTAAAAAAAAAATGTACGAAAAACGAATAAAGAAGCATCAAAAACAAAAATGAATGGAAAATGTACATATATAGGCAGATCAAAATCACATTTCTCAAGCAACACAAAGAGAAGAAAGAACACTTGCAAACCTGACAACCCAAGATAAGGCTTAATTTCTCCCGATCTGCACGATTAAACGAGATAAAGTCGGTCGAATTGAACGTCACCATTACAGAATCTACGTAAAATTTGCAGAATGAAAGAGGAAAGAGTTACACTGAGTTACCATAAAACTGATACCTTCACAAGAATTAAAGAGTGGCTAAATAGTTAAGCTTAATTCTGGTGTAAGAAGAAAAGGTGGTGACTAAAATCTGACAAAGTTCTAACAGTAACAGTGGTTATTCATGACATTTAGTGTTAAATATTTTTGTTACATTTCAAACATTTGTACATTTTTGTTATCTCATCATTTATTGTGTCCATCCTAATTAACTGAATATGACCTTTCTTTTTAATTTCTAATATGTCAACTTTTTGTAATCTTTACTTTTGATTTTATGTTTAAACTACAGAAAATCCATCCCATTTGAATGAATCATCAGTAAGCTATAAATTCTGAATAAATTTGTTTTCATATTGTCTACATTACTCAAATTTGGATTCAAAGTAATTTAATTTTTTTTTTTTATTATCAAAATAATTCGAAATCTAGTAATTTTTTTAATATGATTATGTAGATTTATTTTGTCATTTCGACAATTGAGAAAAGTCTTAAACTTTTTTTCCTTTTCAATAGACTTAGTACAAATAGGAAAGACAAACATGTTCAATGAGCATATTAAATTTAGGTGACTACTTTTGTTTTCACACATATAATATTGATATGAAATATTAATGGTGTTTTGTCCACTTGAACGTAACAACTCAAACGGATGGTGATAAGTTGAACAGAGACAATTATATGCCTAACAACAATGAAACTCAATAGAAGGGTTGTAATAACAAATTGAAAAGTGATTTTGTGCCTTTTATTTTATTTTATTATTCAACAAACACAATAATAAACTTCATTCAAAAACTCAACAGCATAGTATATTCGACTAGTCCAATGACTGCGAATGCAGTAATTCTAGAAAACCAGAACACTATCACACGGGGAGGCAAAAATTTGCATCCCCTCAACAGCCACTTTGGCTAAAGTCATACATTGAGAACACATAGAAGCATTAAAACAAAGATACAATTCTGAAAAGAAGATAATAAAGCATAAATGTCTTTAACAATAATGCCATAAGCACAATTGAAGGAATGTTGATTCTGAAGTTTTGAGGCGAAGCCCTTGTCATCAACACAACATCTAATGTACTGAAGCTTGGACTTTACTGCACTTTCTAGAAGCAATCTGACAACCAGAAGATTGCCCTCTTCCTATGTTCCTGCAAATGTCCTATCATCAAGCAAGTTGTGTGTCAAAATCCCTGCACTGATAACACCACCTCCAAGACCCATGTATCCTGAAGTGGTAGATAGAGCACTGACAGCTAATAAAACTTGCCTTACTCCCAAACAACCATCTCCCACCTTAGTTTTCCTCCCTCTCTGGTCACTACAAGAAATGTCAATTTTAACTAGACAAAAATTTCTAGCTAAATCCAAAAATTTCTAGCTAAATCCGTTTACCTATAAAATAGCTAGACAAAAATTTACCAACAAGTACTTTACCTACAAAGATCAAGGTAAATGTCTAGTTAAAATTGACATTTCTTGTAGTGGGTTTTGATTTAGTGATTGTCTGCTCAAAATCCTTTTAGCCTCTAAGATTGCAGTATACTCTGACAATCCTCCCAAGCACTCATAACAATCACAACCTTAGGTGTACACGCATGTTCAAACAGTCAACCATTCATAGTCTTCTAAAGCCATCAGAAAAGGTAGCTTGAAAGACTAATTCTATCACAAAGGCTTGCACTACTTCTTTTGGAACAGATTACAAACTACCAGTTTTAAAATGAGGCTTTTCCTAAATTCAAGCTCTGCCAATTGATACCCACCAGCTTCCAACAAGTCTTAGCCATGTGTCACTTAAAGTGTATATAATCTAGATCCTCCGTCTCCTCCCCACAAACTGCACACCACACATCCCAATCCAAACCTCTCTTTTGCAAGTTCACTATAGTGCTTACAAACCCAAACTAGCATTTTCACAAGATGTTCTTGATTTTGCATTTGATGGAAAGTCTTCATGTGGTTCTCCACATCTACTTGGTTAACAAATGTGTTGTACTAGACCCTGCCTCCTCCTTTGCACTCCACTGTATCAGATACTTTTAGACAACCTTTACAGTAAGCTCACCTTTGACACGCCGGTGCCATATAAGTCTATCGTTTTGCCCACTGTGACTTAACAGAATCTATATATATTGAAAGAGGGAAGTAAATAAATCAATTGTGGAAACTTTTAAAAAAATGTTTTCACTTTCCATTTGTGGAAAGTTGTTGAATGACCGAAAATTAGGAACTTATCTCTTTAGATGACCGAATAAAAATTCATCTTTATCACTTTGAAGCATAAAATACTCAACAACTTATCTCTTTAGAGGACCAAATAAAAATTCATCTTTATCACTTTGAAGCATAAAATACTCAACAAAATTAAGATTCATCCTAATCTCTACCCACGTTTTAAAAAAAATTCTATATAAAATGATAACACTACATCTATTCACTTTTATTCTTTTTTTTTTGACCCCTTCAACACACATCTTCAACACCCACTAAAGTTGAACACAATTTACAATATACAAAAATTATTATATGGCACTCTTCAGGGGTACATTGGACTCCGTGAGTTGATCCAACAAACCGATTTTGAAGTTGAGAGTAGTCCAACTGCATGAAACTCATGACGATCCGAATTATCCAAACACTTTTCATATCCTGTTCCATGATGAAAGGGTAATTATTTTCAACCATTTTATCATTAAACAATATTACATGAATATCTACTATCATACTTCAACTGATTTTTCATTTGTTTTTTTTTTTTGGCTATTTCTTATTTCAAATATGTTGTAGGGTTCATACATGAAAAGAATAATACGTTCGCATCATATGATCGTATTTCGAGATCGCCTTAAACAAGGAAGCTTGTATTTTATTCGCAACTACGATGTTAAATATAATAGTGGGAAGAACAATATAATAATTCATCGTTGGAAGATTGTCCTTCATGGAAGGACAGATTTTATGGAATACAATGGGAATTTTCCTCATTACTAGCAAGGATAGAGATATGGTTACCACTCCAATTTCTTCCGTTTTTATTATATATCATTTGATGATTTTTTATTAAATTTATTCCATGTCATATTGCGAATTGGAGGATTATTATATTTTATCGTTAATATAATACAATATTTATTAGTTCATTTTTTCGGATCATGGTGTACTTGCATACAGTTATAATATTTTTTTTTCTAAATGATTTAATATTAA
Organism: Striga hermonthica; assembly: GCA_902706635.1. Taxonomy (NCBI): domain Eukaryota; kingdom Viridiplantae; phylum Streptophyta; class Magnoliopsida; order Lamiales; family Orobanchaceae; genus Striga; species Striga hermonthica. The sequence goes on along the minus strand of CACSLK010027624.1, from coordinate 2,539,734 downwards.
ATTAATATAATTTTGACCACATCCACTTAAAAACAGAATAACAAATTTTTAGTATATATGAAAACATTTTAAACATTATCGAGTTTTAAAGAATTTAATACAATATTAGACTTTATAAATTAGCTTAATATTAATATTATAAACGTAGAGTAACTTCATAGATTATCTTAATATGAGATAAGTATTAATCTTTTTGTCCTTATCTCTAAATAATTTGTTGATAAGTACAATTAAATTTAAACATATCTTCAAGTAATTGAAATTATGATATAAATATGATAAGTACAAATTGCGCACGACAAATTTTTGCAGCTCACGTCCTGCTATTCTGTGTTAGTAGATAAGTATTAAAAATTTTAACCACATCTTTAATTAACTACTTAATAAATAATATTAATTTAAATCCACATCTTGAAGGACATGAGATCACCGCCTACAATTATGTATCATGAGATAAGTCTTAATACTTTTGATCACATCTCTGACTAAAAAATAGTTAAGTACCATTAATTTAACATGTATCTTGAATATATTAAAATTATGAATCTATATCTATAATAATTGAAAGAGGAAGGTAAAAAAATCATCTGAGGAATGTTTTAAAAAATTGGTCAAAAAGACTTTGACTTCCCATTTGTGGAAAGTCTTTTAAACATCTAAAAAATAAAGACCTATTTATTGCTTTTCTTTTGTTTTAATTTTTTCCTAATTTATCTCCTATTTTCACGTTTTGTGTAGATTGGTAGAAAGTCATTTAAATATCACGCTTTGGTAATTATCCTAAAAATTTTATTGCTTTTCTTTTTCTTTTAAATCATATTTATCTTATCACCATTCTTCACGCCTATTTTGTTTGGTAGATAATAATCCTAACAAATTATCCTAACAAATTTATTCTAAGAAATCACATAAGATAATTATCCTAACAAATTCACGTGTTTTTAAACATTAACGCGTTTAAAAAAAACAGAATCATCATATTTTTGTTAAGATCTTAACAAAATCATTCCATAATTTTCGTGGAAACAGAATCCTCCTATTTTGGTTAATATCTTAACAAAATCATTCCATAATTTTCGTGGAGATAAACGAGCAGAGAAAACCTGTGTATAAAAGGGTATTAATTGATACAATTTTTTTTATGAGCTCTTCAAAATTAAGGCGCAAAACGTGCAGAAAAATAATACAGAGAAAATATAATGGCATACACTCGAGACCGTCCGCGTGATCTATTAATATAAGGTGAAGATCGTGAAGCAGAAAAGGAGGACAATTATCACCAGTACTGCAGGTACACCCATAGGAGCCACAAAACCCTGCGATGAGTTCGACCATGGACACGAGGAGCCAGGCTATCGCTGATGACCGACCGGTCGAGGAACCGCTCGCACTCGGTGTTGGCCAGCAGGGAAAGCCATATCCCACCGCCAGTGATCGGGATCGAGAGGACGAGCGTGATGATGTTCAGGAGCCCGACTAGGTTTGTTACCGCAACGCACCATGATTTTTGATTTTCTTTTTCCTTTTCGATTTGAATTATCTTCAACGGATTGGGAGGATTTGTTGGTATTATTCTGGATTGATTGAGAGTAGGGATGGGTGGAGATGTTTCTTGATATTCAGGGGCGGTGAAAGCACATATTAATTATGGCTGCAATGGAAGATGCGTGGGGGGCGAGTGAGACACATGGTAGCGTGTACAAGCGTTTCAGTTTGTGGTTATCAAATTGTATTGAATGTTTGTTTTGTTTTCAAACAAAAGTATTTTATTCTAATAAAAACACACTTTCAATTATAATAGTTAAATTAAATCTAATGGCTACTGGTTAGAGTAACAATATCTATATCTGTTAATATATTAAAAAGTTTGTATTTACATGAAAATTAACAAAAATCCCGCTCACAAATTTAAAAGTTACTAATCTTGGTAATTTTTCACATTTTTTAAAAATTCCGTCTTTACATCATTAATTTCGAATTTAAAAATAACTTTGAATTCATTTTGTGGTAATTTGTTGTTATGGTAATTGCTGATGAATAGTTAAAAAATCTAATCCCTTATTTATTTTAACAATTTAAAATTAAATAAATAAAAAAAGTAAAAAAAAATAATTCACAATTAGTACTATAAATCCATTATTACGGTAAAAATACTTTTTATAAGTTTTTTTGTTTAAATAAAAATCTAATTCACTTAAAGTCTAATTTTCTTCCTTTTTTTAAACAAGATCAATAGTAGTTCTCATTTCTTCTATTAGGTGACTTAAACTCGAGACGTATTATAATTATTATTTAATATTACATCCCGTGCATCGCACGGGCTACACACTAGTCCTAAGAATAGCCTCTGCATCTAGTGGTTTAAAAGATTGGAGAATTAGATCAACATCACACTCTCTTATGTCTTTCTGAAAGAGATCCTCTACCTTCTGCATCCTATATCTATCACTAGGAAATTGACATTCAGGTTTAAAAGAAGGTTGAGATGGGAGCCAAGGAGACTGCCATATGTTGATACTTTTCCCATCTCCCACTCTATACCTCATCCCTAGTTTTAGAGATTCTCTAGCTTTCATCCAACTCCTTTACAACCATTAATCAGATTTTTACATTGAACTGCCATGAGCTATTGGTCCCAGAAGTACTTCCCTTTCAAGACTCCAAACACTAAAGAGTTGGGTTTAGTTATCACTCTCCATAACTGTTTTACAATCAAAGCTTTATTAAACATCATGATATTTCTAAACCCTAAACCCCTTCTCTCTTTTAGGTTTAGCCACATTATCCCAAACAGTCCAATGGATTTCCTATTTCTATCCCCCCCCCCTTCCCCCCCTTGTCCAAACCATAATTTTGCAATTTCACTACAAATATTCTTACATATATAAGCAGGGATTTTAAAATATGACATAACAAAGGTAGAAAGAGCATCTGAAACAGACCTAATAGGAACCTCTCTACCAGCTTCACTAAGAAACCCATTTTCCCAACTGCACACTCTCTGTTTCACTCTTTCACTCACAAACTTAAATATTTCTCTCTTATTTTTTTCCAATACCAAGAGGCAAACCCAGGTATCTGGAGGAATGAACCCTAGAGATCTCATTCAAAACATTGCAAAGTTCACAGATAGCATTAGGGATAATGTTTTTAGAAAAGAAAATTGGGGAGTTCTCCATATTCGCCAATTGGCCAGAGGCCCTACCATATTCATCAAGGATATTCAGGATAAGCACAACTTGGGAAGTATTAGCTTTACAAAACAGAATAGAATCATCAGCAAAAAACATATTATAAATGATAGGTACATGCTCACTACTTTTAATACCATGAAACTCAGACCTAAGAGTATCTTGCTTTATCATATTGGAGTGGGCCTTGGTAATAATAACGAAAAGATAGGGAAAAATAGGATCCCATGTCTTAGGCATCTAGAAGGTAGAACATATCCAGGGGGTGACCATTCACATTAAAAGAAAATGAGGATGAACAGATGCAAGCTAGAATCCAAGAAATAAACTTATCATTGAAATCCATTTTGTTACAGACTCTAAACAGGAAATCCCACTCAACTCTTGAATAAAAATCAATGCACATGTCTAGATGTTTTATTAAAAAGGAATAATATTGATATTTAACCTAAAGAAATAAAAAGAAAAGAAAAAAGAAACTAAAAGAATCAAAACGGTAGGTTTTATATTATGCCGACATAACTATTAGACCGATATACACTCTAAATAGATATGCATACTTTAGTTGAAGATGTAATACTAAAAAAAATCATAATTAAACAGAAGTGTAATGTAACAAGGTAGGACAATTGATATTATAAGCATGCATGTTTGTTCATAAATACTAGTCACTACAAGAAATGTGCCAAAAAATGACGAATATCATGTGACGAAAAAAAGCGTCACTGTATGTTTCTTTATGGTGACGAATTTTAAAATTATCATCGTATTGCATACGGCGACGACTACTACATTCATCATCTTGAAAAAAATTGTCGCATAATTGTACTTTTCATGACAATACATCTCAATTCGACACTTGTACATCTGAATTCGTCACATTTATATAAAATGTGACGAAATCCAATGTGACAAAATAAATGTTGTCACTGTTGTTGGTATTTAAAATGACGCTTGCGACTAATTCGTCTATAGTTATTTATTTTGACGAGACATTATAATACATCTAAATTCGTCATATTAATACATATTATGACGAAATTTATTGCGACGAAAAAAATATCATTTTTTGTATTAAAAATGACGCTTACGAAATATTTATCGTTATATAATTTTATTTTGTGACGCAAAAATTATAATACATCTAAATTGTCACGTTAATACATATTATGATGAAAGTCACTATGACGAAGAAAACATTGTTTTTTTTTTATTTAAAATGATGCTTACGTGTAATTTGTCATTATATGACTTTGTTTTGCGGCGATACATTAGAATACATCTAAACTTGTCACATTAATACATATTATGACGAAACTCATTGGGATGAAAAAAAATCAATTTTTTTTTATTGAGTATGACGATTACGTGTAATTCGTCATTATATAACTTTGTTTTGTGACGATACTTTAGAATACACCTGAATTCGTCACATTAATATATTTTATGGCGAAATTCACAGCAACAAAAAAAATCGTTGTTTTATTCATATTTAATATGACACATACGATAAATTAGTTATTATATAATTTTTTGTGACGATAAATTATAATTCATCTAAATTCGTCACATTAATACATATTACACCGAAATTCAATTGAACATGTCATGAAAAAATTACGTGACGAAAACAAATTCGTTACATTAATCATATTATGCTGAAATTCAATTGAACAGGTCATGACAAAATTCGTGTGACGAAACAAATTCGTCACCTTTGATTGTCTTATGGTGACAAATTTGGAAATTTGCCACTACATCATTGTCTACTGCGATGAATACTACTTTCGTCATCATATAATTTAGCTTTCATCACATAATCGTACTTTACAAGACGATAAATCTAAATTCGTCACCTTTATATAAAATATGTTGAAATTCCATGTGAGAAAAAAAAATCGCCGCTATTTGTTATTTTCATAATGACGCTTTTGAATTAAACATCATTATAAAATTTTGTACTGTGGCGATACGTTACAATAAATCTAAATTCGTCACATTAATATATATTATGGCGAAATTCACATAGTATAATTTAGATTGAGTAAGAATAAGACAATTGACAAAGACATACAAGTGAGAATTAACAATGAGAAAAGCACTAGAAACTTGTTTTAGCAACTATTATTTTTGTTATGAAATATTTGGCCAAGGGTAATTTGGCTTTTGGTGGAGATAACGAAAATATTAACCAACAATCAATCATCCTTACATATTGCATCAACTTCAATTCATTATCCAATTCATTCATTTTACTCAACATATCATATTAACTTTAATTCAATATTCATCCACTCCAATAACTCAACCAATGTGTTCAAATTTAACCAAGATCAACAAATCTAATTAAAACTCAACATATCACTCCAATAACTCAACCAATGTTTCAAAATTAACTAAGATTAATCAACAAACATAATCAAAACTCAACATATCATCAGATTCAAAATGAATTGATCTAAATACGCAACTCTAAGGAGATAAGTGTTATAGTTGATGTTTGTAGTTTTTAGCGGAATATAAAATATGTTGCTACTTCCACTACAAGAAAATGATGAATTTCCAACGAAAATATATTTCAATATAATTATTCAAACGACAGTTCCAATGGATAAATCAATGCTACTATTTCCGTTGAAATTTTTCAATGGATTCCAACGAAAATTCCAACAAAAATATTCCGTTGCAATGAGTTTTCCATTGGAATTTCCGTTGAATTTTTACGATTCTAACAGTGGATTTTTCAACAAGGGTGGAAATAAAAATTTCAACAGAAATTGCATATTCCAACGGAAATATAGATGTTGGAATTATCAAATTTCATCTAAAATTCCAATTGAGAACGCATTTCAACGAAAGCTATACCATTGAAATATCCGTTGGAAATTCTATTGGAATATATTACCATAAAATTTTCCGTTCGAATATATAATGTTCGGTAAGAAGTGTTATAATTGATGTTTGTAGTTTTTAGTGGAGTATAAAATATTTTGCTCGTGTGTCTCGAGAAAGACTATTAGAAATTGGATTCAATTAATATAATCATAAATACGCACTTTAAGTTATATTATTAAATTATTATTGTGAAGATATAACTCAATAATATTTTATTTTATGAAGTGCACTCAAATGAGAAAGGAGCACAATGAAAGAAATGAGAATGGACAACTTTAATTTAAACAACAATTTATCCGATTTGCTCTGCCGAAAAATAGTCTTTCTCTCCTCCATCGGAATCATCTGATCGCACCTCCTGTTCTCCCCCGGCAGAATTTCGGGATAATCGAAGAACGTTCTCCGCCGCTCACCCACGAACTGGTCTCGTCTCTCATGTTCATTCCTTCACCGTTAGATGCACCTAGGGTTTGCAGATCCCCTTTCTGCTTCCACTCTTCTGGAGCTTCGACGGGAGGGTGCTGGCGAAGGACGGTGGCTGGTGAAGTGGGTGAGGTCTTGGGCGCCGTGGTCGGTATGATGGGCTCGACGCTTCTCATTGGATTCAGGGTACGCCTTTCTCGCCGTCGATTGGCACGGGTCCGTTCCGTATGCGTGTTGGAAACTGTGGGAGGTAAGTGTTCTCACCGGCTTCTGAGTGTTGTGGGATGGCTGCCTTCTATTGTTGTCGATTGGTCTCGGCTTGCTTTTGGTTGCGGTCGGCGCGGGTGCTCTGTTTACTCCAGTGGGTTGTGGTCGTTTCCATCGGATTGTGTGGGGCGGCTGGGCTTGGAACCGTCACTCTCTCGGCTCTTTGTCTCGAGTCTTGGGTGTCTGTCTGGCTTCCAAAGGCACTGTGGTTTGGTGATTTCGGGTCGGCTAGATTCTCGGTTTGAGGTATTTGTTGGGTGGAGGATGAGTATGGCTTCTGCGGTTGGAGTGAGAGTCGCCTATTGGAGTCTTTCGGGGATTGGGTCTTCGTGTTCGCTAGGCTTCGGGCAGTGGTGAGCGGAGTTCTTGCGCTCTGAATTCTCCAGTGGAAGGCTTTGTTCGATGGCTATCTTGGATGTCTCCGCTGAGGGAGGAATGTCTATTAGTTGTAGCTTGTTTTTGTTGTTCTAGTTTTTTCTGTTTTAGTG
>CACSLK010027624.1:2507406-2520517 GCA_902706635.1 Striga hermonthica | reverse complement strand
TCATTTTCGGGCATGTAATGATAGAAATTTATCAATCAATGAACATTTTACGCCCTTGCATAAATTATTGAGCAAAATCATCATTTATTCCGCATGTTTTACAACTTGCCTAAATTAATTTTCAACATTTTTATCACCTCTTTCAAACATTTATCATTGTTTGAAATTTATATTCAGTGCATCTAGGACAATTCATTATGTATACGTTTCTATTTAATATTGATTAAAAGTAATAATTCAAAAATAATAATAACAAACCATGTAAAAATAAGAAACGAGGGTTGACGGGTGCGCTTCCACGAACGTGCAGCGCACCAAAACATAGTGAGCGTTGATGAGCTTTAGTAGAGTTCCATCTTAAAACAATTAGTCAACCTCGTTTCTTCATGGTATCAAAGCCGATTCACCCAGCCTAGTTAGGCTTGGGCCTACGTGATACCTTGCAATAACTTACCCGTCACCCAACTCAGTTGGTCTTGGACCTACGTGAGACCTTGCAATGATTTACTCGTCACCCAGTCCAGTTGGACTTGGGTCTCATGAAAGTGTGTTAGAATATATACTTGTGAGTTGTCCACATCGTCTATACAGAAAAATAGACCTAACTTATATGTCTAGTGGACTATTTCTCCTACCACAAATTAGTTTTAAGATAGAACCCACTAAGACTCATTTTGGCTCACCATGGTGCGCGTAACACCCCGCTTCTTAAAAAAAATGCAAAATAAAAAAATAATGCACTTTACAAGTATAATAAATGGAGCAATAGTTTTTTTTTTTTTTTTTTTCAAATTAATGGAACCACACCCAACCCCTTATAATGCACTTGATTCTAATGTACTTTTTAGAAAACGAGTTTGAGATAGACTTGAACTCTTTCCTGTGATAGTGATTTTCTCTCTATCTTTACAGCTCAGATTAATTTCATTCATGCACAGCTTCTTCCATATCCAAAAACACCTCACCTTTCCTTTCCTTTCCTTCCTATTAATTATGCCCAATTAAACAAGTGTGTGTGTGTGTGTGTGATTATGTAGGTAATTTATTTCTCCATTCATTGCATAAAATTGTCTTGTGATATTAAGGTCATCTCCAGCCCTTATCTCTACTCTAGCGTGGACTTTACTCTACTCTAGAGTAGAGTTGAACAGTAATCTACAGTGCTTATCTCTACATTTTACTCTACATTAAATATATTATTTTTTATTCATTTTTTATTTCAAATAAATTGGTATATATGTATATTTAGTCATTTATAAAATGTTAATTACTCAAATAATAAAAATATATTTTATTTATTTTTATTTAACATAATTTGCTATAATGAATATGTAATGTTATATAAATGTTTATTACCCAAATAGTAATTAAAAAAATTATGTATAACAACATGAGATGCTTCATAAATTCAAACAAAAAGATACAAATCCCCCTATATATTAATCCAGAACGCGCTGAGCCTACGTGGCTGCTTCTGCTGCTTCGGAATCCTATGTGGTAAAATTACATGCTTCGTTATTAGGCTTCGGTAAATTTTAATTTAATTCCAAACCAAAAATAATTAGGTTCGGATTACCATAAATATGTTGATTATTTATGGTCATGTTACATGTATTAATTGCATTTTAATATCATTCCTTATTATAACTATTGAATTGTATATATATTTTAAAAGTTAATAACTTTTGTATTTTGTATCAGTTTTACATATGAAATATATCAAATTAATCTTCTTTTGATGAGCTTCGATTTAACATCCATATTGTATATATAAAAAAATAATTTATATTTATCTTTATAACGATAATAATATTATTTTTAATATTAATTAGAAAAATAAAATTATTTATCAACTAATATATATATATTTCAAGTAGTTATATGATATAAGTTATAAAAACTAATATAATATAACACATGTAAGTCATAAGTAACACATATCATTCTAAAATATATAGTAATATATTTTTTTTGTGTAAAAAAGTAAACTAAATTTAATGTAGTTTTCTCATTAATTTTAAAATTTAAGAATAACTTTTTAACAAGCACCCGTGTAATACACGGGTGTTGTACTAGTTACATAATACAATGAAAAAAAACATTACAAATAACGATTACAATAACATTACACCTAATTTTCTGAATTAGAAATTTCCTCCCATAAATGCTCAATCAATGCATTACGAAGGGCAATATGAGCTTTTCTATCTCGAATTTGTCTGTATCGAGCAACAAATGCTTGGAACTTAGAACCTTCATTACCAACCGTTTCAACATCAGGGATTAGGGCTTCTATCGCAGCTCCAATCGGTGCAGAAAGATCTCTGTTGGGACTTAAACATCTGGCTCCTCCGAAAAATCTGTAAAATCAGAATTTGGATCAAATCACACATCGTTCATCCTCAATTATCATATTATGCAAAATAATACATGCAGTCATTAGATAAGAATCCTACGGTTGCAATGTGGATAAGAAAATCTACACCTTTTAATCTTAGCCGTTAAATCTTTAGATAAGAATCCTACTATTGAGATGTGGATAAGAAAATCTACACCTTTTAATCTTAGCCATTAAATCTTTAGATAAGAATCCTACGGTTGAGATGTGGATAAGAAAATCTATACCTTTTAATCTTAGCCATTAAATCTTTAGCAGTAGATAACCGGTTATAAAGAGTTTTCATACAATTATTAACCGATTATTTACACTCTATGTGTTTTTTCCAACTGTAAGGGTTCTCGCGAGTGATTATCTTTGAAATGTCTCAGGACTGTAAGCAATTCACTCTATTACAATCATTTTCCAAAAAGTGAATATATTGCAATTCAATTTCTAAATCGTTTAACCAGAATTATAAGCAATCAAATTTACTACAATCATTTGGAAAATGATTGTAATAGGGCATATATTCATATTTTGGAAAATGATTTAGGGCATATATGTTCTAGACCATATATGGTTTAGGGCATATATTTACAGTCTAGATTTTCTTAGTGAATATATGCCCTAAACCATATACGGTCTAGACTGTAAATATGCACTAAATCATATATTTTAGATAAGAATCCTACGATTGAGATGTAGATAAGAAAATCTACACCTTTAAATCTTAGCCGTTAAATCTTTAGATAAGAATCATACGGTTGAGATGTAGATAAGAAAATCTGCACCTTTAAATCTGAGCTATTAAATCTTTAGATAAGAATCCTACGGTTGAGATGTAGATAAGAAAATCTACACCTTTAAATCTTAGCCGTTAAATCTTTAGATAAGAATCCTACGGTTGATATGTGGATAAGGAAATCCACAACTTTAATCTTAGTCGTTAACTCAGATTTTCCTATCATGAATGTCAACCGTACAATTCTTATCAATGGAAATGAAATATACTATAAATATTCTACATGGTGAGGCAAAATGTTGTACCACCAAAATATATCTTCATCATTTTCTAATTTACGTTTTAAATTCATTATCTTGTCGTAATTTCTCTTATGGGTTCAAACTATACTCCGAATGAAGATCAACACCTATGTCGGTCTTATATGGAAATTTCTCAAGATCCAGAGGTGGGCATATATCAAAGTAGAGATCAATTCTGGGTCAGGGTGACGAACGAGTATAACTCTACAAAACCCAATCCAACCTGGCCTGATCGTCTACAAAGATCGATCCAATGTCGCATGGGAACTATCAATACTGCTATCAAACTTTTCAAATCTTGTGTAGAGCAAATTGAAAATGCAAACATCAGTGGAGCTTCTGAACATGATGTGGTAAGAAATTTTATAAGTATTATTTATTTATATTTAAGATAAATTTTTATATTTTCTAATGTTATTTATTTTCACATTGTAAATGGAGCGTGCGAATATACTTTATTCGCAAAACTCAAAAAATAAAAGTAATAAATCATTCAAGTACGAGCATGTGTGGAATATTATGAAAGATTTTATATTATTTGAGTGCACATCAACCAGGCGAAACACTTTTTCATCTCAACTGCAATCAGATGCACAATCCAAGTCTCCCATTTCACCTAATCCAGAACTATCTAATTTTTCTATTAATTTAAGCGATGGAAATGCTAGTGGTGGTTCATCATCAAACGACCATTAGGTATTAAAAAATCAAAATTCAAGAGAAAACAGGGGGAAGACGTATCTGCAGTTATAAAAACAATGAGAGAGGAAAATGAAAAATTTAGAGAGATGATAAAAAGCTCAGCAATGAAGAGAGATCACGACAGTGAGATGATAAGAGAAAAAATTGAAATTCAAAAGCAAAAAAATGAATTAAGAAAACAACTTGTTGAGACTACCACATGGACAGAGGAAAATAAAATTTTAATGATGGATTTGGAGTCCATACAAGATAGTCGTCGTCGTGAATATTTTAAAAATGAGCAAGAACGAATACTGAGAAAAAGAGAAGGATCGCAGTCATCATAAGCAAACAACACTTTTGGTTCTTTCAGTGAGTTTTTTCAAGATCTTGGCGGGTCTGGAAGTGGTTTGGGAGACTAGTAGAATTATTCGTGTGTTCATTTGATTATTATGTCATCTTTAATCATGTTGTTTTTATTTGTGTGTTAAGTCATTTTTTATCATGTTGTTTTTATATATGTTCTATGATTTATGTGTGTTGTAAACATTAATTTTAATGAAATAAACTTGTTTGAGTGTGTTAAATTTTTATTCATATGATATCATTTTAATATTAAAAAAGTGCAAAATAAAATTATAATACATCAATAAATAAAAAAACATAAAAATTTTAACATAAAAAATACATTACACAAATTATTTAGCATTAAAAATACATTTACTAATACACATTATACAAAAATTTACCAATAATAATACACAAAAAAAAAACAAAAAAAAAAATAATTGTAGAGTCTATGAACAGTGTTGGCGCCAGATGTGGCGCAACACTGTTCCGACTCTCTTCTAGCGATAAGTTCCAGCGCCGCACTGGAGCATAATTCTCACGCTACTCCAGCGTTTTGCGCTATTCTGGAGCAGCATTGGAGCTGGTCTAAAAGCACTATCTGGCGCACGCATCTCCATTTACAGAGTTTATGACATGGTAATCAAAGTCCCTTTATGGGTCATTGATACCATCTCCAGTCATTATCTCTACTCTAGAGTAGAGTTAACCAAAAATCAAATTTGGCTTCCAACCGTTCGCGCTACATTCTAATCCACATCTATTATTCATATTATTTTAATTTAGTTAACGTGTCAAAATATTATTTAATTGGACATATTATTTTATAAAATAAAATATATCATAATGTTAGCTGAACTTCCACTAGTTTGAAATCTATATATATATAAAAAGAATTACCATTTTTTTAAAAATAGTAAACATAATGTATAGCATTTTTGGAATTTTATTTTTTATTTTTTTACTTTACTTTTAAAACAGGAATCTTAAAATGTTGGTTTTTCTTTAAATGCTGGGCATTTGAAATCGATTGCATACTAGCCACGATATTTGGTCAAACAGTTAAGATTTGCGTCCGATTTTTTTTCCTCATTATCTACCTTATAGAGGATGAGTCTTTACTGTTTATTATGACTGACTCTGATTTTGTATGGTACTTTTGTAATGTGAGTGTTCACCCTTATTTTGGGATTTCTATTTGTACTCTTGGTTTGATGTGAGATGTAGTGGTAAATAAAATTAACAATCTTTTATATTGAAAAAAATGTGAATGGTGCATGCTCTAAGATTGTTTTCTGGACAAGAATTAATGAAGCTCTGACTCAACTAATATCTTTGTTAGTAGTTCATTTAAGAAAAATAGGTGTTCATTTAATAAAAATGTGTAACTTTCAGTTACATAATTTATTTTGACATGTCTCATTTTAGATGATGCGCATTTCTGTAACGCCTTTTTTATGTCTTGAAATACAAAAAAAATAAAATATATATTTCTATTTTGATACTATACATATTTTGGTATTATATAAATACATATTTCACAACTGATTAAATAATAATGTCGACAAATATCTTTATTTTATATTACAGTAATACAATAAAAAATATATTTTTTTGGATATTACAAAAATACTCAAATATTTTGGAAAATCAAATCTATAATCTATAATCTATAATCTATAATAATATAAGGAGGTTGTTGGAAAATACAAATATAGTAAGTTTGACTTAAAAAATAAATTGTTGACTTACTATAAAAGATTTTTTTTTAAAAAAAATAAAAATACGTGCACTAAATAATTTGAAACAATTGAGATTTTTACCATAAAATTCATATCCCATTTTTATTGCTAACAAAGTTAGTTAATATTAAGTGTTTGATTCAAACTTTATCCTATTATTTGGGAAATAATATATTCAAATCAATTTAAAAACCAGTACAACTCCTTTAAAATTCGTATCTTTTTTTTAAAAATAAAATAAAATAAAAAAAATCGTTTAATTTTGGTGTTTAATGTCAAATCATATTCAATTATTTAGGAAATCTAAAATTCAAATCAATTTTATGTCGTTTTATTACTCTGTTGGGGGTCTTTGCGTGTTAGGGTCTTTATTCTGTGTTATTTTGTTTTGGTGGTGCTTTGGTCTCATAGCTTTGCCTATGCCTTTAGTGCCTTGTTGTGTGTTCTAGGCCACCGAGTGGGAGTGGTTCTCTGGTTTGTATTACGGCTAGTATGCCGTCCGGTTGTAAACTCTCTTTGGTTTGAGTAATATTATCGTGATCGTTTGGAAAAAAAAAATCAATTTTATGTCATGATTTTTCGCTTAATAATTGAGTTTTTAAATTTAAATTGACCCTCAATTCCGTAAACTTAGCCGTAAATGTAGTTTCAAATGTGAGCCACACTGACGCATAACGGTCCATATCATTACGGCTCAGAGGTTACCAAGTCAACTTGAGCAAAGTCGACTCCGCCAATAGGCTCTTCATGATACTCACGGTCAAGGATCCCGGCACTCGTCTAAGTCGACGTACACATGTCGATTAACATAAGTCGATTTCCTCCAGGACGATGGTCAAACGTATCGGGATCCACTAGCGGTTGAATATGACCCAGTCGACTCGAATCGATTGGATCAAGTCGACTTAAGAGGTTTAGAAACCCATAGATCTCGACAGCTCTAATACACTTCAGCATATCGAAGGGAAGTTAAGGATAAGGAAGGATCTAGAAGCTGACTAGGAAATGGACGGAATGCAAACCGGTCAGGGTAGTTTGGACATTTCCAGTGAGTCGGCCGAGCATTTTGGGGACTTCAGTTAAATGTTTCACTTCTATATAAAGGAGCTGAGGTAACTCCAAAACCCTAACCCTCATTCATCCTACATTCTTCTCCATTGTTGCTGCTGCTCTCTCAGAGCAGCTTTCATCATCTTTTTCACATATTGACTTGAGCGTCGGAGGCTCTAAATCGGAAACCCCTCCGGTGTTGAGTTCTTGCAGGTGTTCTTGCGGTTCAACAACAGTTCGGAGGCCATCAAGTCAGATCTGAGCTCATCCGTACCGGTTCATCCCAGATCCGGACGATTTCTCATCGGTTCGTTCCAGATCTGAGAAGAGACCCAAGAAAATGCTATTTCGAATTTACACAGTTAATTATGTACCATTTTCAACAAATTGATTAACTTATATCAATTTAATGGCAAACTATTTTGATTTGTTTTTCAAATAATCTTGATTTTATTTGGGATTGAAATTAAAAATATCAAAAAAACTTTATTCAACCACACTATTAAACATATTGTTTCATTTCCGTATTTATCTAACCTACCCAATAAATATTTCAAAAATTTTATATAATTTTTAATATAGATAATAATAATAATTATTCCATATCTGTTATTTCTCACGTATGATAAATAGGATACAATATCACAATAAATAAGAGTCAATGTCACTCATTATCGCACAATTGGTCGGTTGTTGAAGAAACCAATGTTTAGTCACAGTCAACTGTATATTTTCGTTCCCACATTACGAATCGTTAGAGTTTGAAAAATTAGTTTGTGGTGATAACGATTTGCCAAAAAACCCAAATCACAAATGTTGTGTACTATGAAGTGTTAAATAATTTAATTGTCATTTTTTTCCAAACACATGGACGTATAATCACCACTTAAAATTGCTCCCCGTGCATTGCACGGGATTCGTACTAGTAGTGTTCCACAAAGAATTATTATTTTTGTATATTATTTAATTTATTTTAATGTAATTACATATAAAAATGTAATACTTTTTTTAAAATTATATTTTTATAGAATTCTCAAATTTAATGGTAAAATTTTATTATTTAATATATTTTAAGATAAATTAATTGCATATAATAAGAAACAAATAAAAATTGTAGAATCGCGCCAGATGTAGCGCGATACTGTTCATAACTCTAAAACAGTGCACAACTGTAGGACAAGTTGGAGAGCAATTTTGCCTCTACGCTAAAGATTTGTGAATGACCTCAGATTTTGTTTTTGAAAAGAAAAAGGTCTTACTTTTTTTCTTTTCAGTTGTTTGTGGGGGCAAAGTTGGTGGTGGGGTTTGGATTTTTCTCTTTGGGAATATATATATGTGTATGATGTGTGTGTATTTGAGAGTTAGCTTCACAAAATTGTTTTGGCTTCTGTTCTCAGTCCTTAGTTAAGAAGAGGTACTATCAAAATTTTGGGTATTCTTCACAATTTGAGTTTGAGTTTTGTTACATTTATGTCCTGTTAGTCATCATATTTCTGCTCAAACTTGTTTTTCTTGTTGCCTGGTTAGCTTGGGAAAAAGAAAAAAAAAAAAATGGTGAGAAGAAGAGTGGATCTCCGCTCGGACACTGTAACAAAACCAACCGAGAGCATGCGTGCGGCCATGGCCAGTGCCGAGGTGGACGACGACGTATTAGGCAACGATCCGACAGCCGCTCGTCTGGAAAAACGGATGGCGGGGATAATGGGCAAGGAGGCGGCTTTATTTGTGCCCTCGGGCACTATGGCAAACCTAATATGTGTTCTCACGCATTGCCAGATGAGGGGCAGTGAGGTCATTCTCGGAGATTACTCCCATATTCATATCTATGAAAACGGAGGCATCTCTACTATAGGGGGCGTTCATCCGAGGACTGTCGAGAACAACGACGACGGGACAATGGACATTGACCTTATTGAAGGAGCTATAAGAGATCCTAGCTTCGAAATATGTTATCCCACTACAAGGCTCATTTGCTTGGAGAATTCACATGCACAGTGAGTAAGCCTATTCAATATTATGCCATTGCCATCAGTTTACATTCTTTTTGTTGGCTATGTTGGGTACAGTTCTGGTGGAAGATGCCTGTCTGCTGAGTACACAGACCGAGTTGGAGAGCTAGCAAAGAAGTATGGGTTAAAGCTTCACATTGATGGGGCTCGCATCTTTAATGCATCTGTGGTGAGGAAAATTAAGTTGGGCTTTATTCTGTTTCTTGAGCTGTCTCGTGCTTATCTTGGTAGTTTTCTTACATTTGGTCACATGAGTGAGTTCTCGATGGACATTACTAGGAAAAATTTAATGTTGTGTGGGATGAATTGTCGACACACATGTGCTTTAACGAAGGATTCTCATTTTCGATCAACCTCGTCAGAGTTCCAATGCTGTCTTCTGCCAGCCTCTGTGTCCTAACTCTGTTCTTTAACTAAATGTGAAGAAAAAATTGATGTCGAAGCTGCATCGAGGGCAATTAGGGTCATAAATTTTACTCGTTACAAACTTTATTCTGCTAAGATTCTCATGGAAGCTGTATTGTTGATATACGTAATGTATCGTACAAAAATTTGATAATTAAACGCCTGTTTTCCAGGCTCTCGGAGTACCTGTTCACAGGCTTGTACAGGCTGCTGATTCGGTCACGGTACGCTCAATATTATTTGTCTTACACATTTAATTTAATTCGACTTCTTCTCAATGAACTGCCCTTTATGTACTGTTTTCAATATGTGATGTAGGCTTGCCTGTCAAAAGGTCTTGGTGCTCCAGCTGGCACTATCATTGCAGGTTCAGAAACTTTCATTGCCAAGGTATACATGCTGTGGCTAATTTACGTGTTCTTCGTTGGGAATTAGGGATTCTGTTTGTGTAATAAGTTGATTTATATATAACCGGTGCTCGGCATGAAAAGGCCAAGATTCTTAGGAAGACATTAGGTGGTGCTATGAGGCAGATTGGTGTTTTATGTGCTGCTGCTTTGATTGCTTTGGATGAAAATGTTGACAAGCTAGCAAGTGATCATAAGAAGGCTAAGATTTTGGCAGGTAACCGTTATAATTGTTGCATTTGTAAAATATTATATTATCCATTATGCCTCTATTCACAACACATTTTGCCATAATCTATGTCACAGGGGGGCTTAACAATATCAAGGGATTGAAAGTTGATTTGCTGTCTGTAGAGACCAATATTGTAAGTTAATTTAACCTTTTTTTTCATTTGAAATTTCATATATTTTTTTTTTTTTTTTCTATTTACCATAACTTTGATCCTAAAGTTTGTAATAATGTATTTTTTGGTTAATTATTTGAGTTCTTACATTATTTGAGTTTTTGAAGTAGAGGGAGTGGGAGGGGAGAATGCTTGCATACATTGTTCATGTTGCATTAATTAATATGACTTTAATGCACTAAATTACCATCAAGTTGGGTCGAGTCGAGTCTGAGCTTGATTGTGCGCTACATTATTGAAAACCCACTCATTTCCTTGTTTGCGTGTTCGAAGGTCTACTTTGATATACTAGAGGACTTGAATATCACAGAACTGATCAAAAATCTCGAAGCACATGGAGTGCTTGTGATGGCAGAAGGTTTGCGCAAGTATGTCCCCTTCTCCGTTTACTTTTGAACTTATCACGTCATTGACAGCGTTGTACTACTTCTGCTTGGAGTTACTGTATTAATTTGTTGATCATATTTTGATTATATATATGTTTTGAAATACATACATACACAAATGTTTTGATTAATTTGTCATCACATGTCAGATTGAGGCTGGTAATTCACCATCAGATATCAGAAAACGACGTGCATTATACACTTTCTTGCATACAGGTAATCTTTTATGGCATCGCATCTTCCTCTTTTTTATTGTTCTAAAATCGGAGCTTATGTTGATCACCTTCTGAGCTTAACTTGCAGAAATTTATGGCGGGCCACCGTGGTGAAAATGGTGGCATTTGAGGAGTCTGAGTACCGTCTGTCTTTTAATTGTGTCGTGAAACTGGGAAAAATAATTATGTTAAAATTGCTTATGGACATCTGCACAAGTATTTGCCGTTGTGATGCATATGGATAATTTTAATTCTAATAATGTTACTTATATATATGAATCATGTGCTTCGTATTCATGTTTTAATAATTTTTTATTTGTAAAGTGTTGAAAACTTAGTTAATAATTAGACGTTAGACTTACTAGAGCATCTAAACCGCGAGATGTAATCATTGTAATAGAACAAATATAAAATACAGGACCGCGCTTCCAATGAGAATGGTAATCAATGAAAAAAATAAGAATAAACTGATCCGATCTAATGACTAAAAAAAAATTAAAATTATACTTTAATTAAGAGTAGTATAGATATTATCATTACCCATCCAAATAAACCACTGGCTCATCACCTTGCCACGTCATCATCTTCCTTACCACATACGTGCACACACACAACACATGCACATCACCCCGACAGAGCCACACACACATACCCACACTTAGCACACCACCTGCCACAACTGCCGCCCATCACCGCCGGCGACAACCCGTCGCTCTTCCCGCCGACGACCCGCCACTAGCGCCGGCATCCGCCATCACTACCATATATGACGTCCACGAACGCACAGGCGGATTTTCCGCCGCCTCCCACCACTGTAACGCCCGAACAGACATGGCTTCCCTAAATTCGAATAGATCGGTTAGCTCTTCATCCCCGAGCTTTAATGGCAGATTAAAAAAAAAACAACAACGAAAACATATACGCCGGCGACGGTTTGAGCGACCAAGAGAGGTCGCTTGCGGGAGGACGGCGCCTGGGTCAATGTGGCCAGACGGAGGTCCATCGCCGATTGGTGAACGATTGAAAACAGATTTGGAGCGTGGAGGACTTTGTTTTGAGAGTTTGACATTTCACAAGGATCTAATTGCAAATTTGAAAATTTTTATTATATTTCAATTTAACCCATGGGTAAAATATACAATTTATGAAAAGTATATAATGTAATATTATGTTTATTTATTTTTTGTACATATATCAATTATGTCATTTTTAACTAAAATAATTGAAAAAAAAAAACTAAAAATAACAACAAAATATATAAAAATATAAAAATTTTAAAAAGAATGTTTTTATAATAATAAATAATAAGATATTTCATCAATTTAGGTTAATGCGAGCAACCAACCGAATAATAAAATTAATTCAGTTCATTTTTAGTTTGAATTTGAATATAAAAAACTCTAATTTAATGCACAATATTACTAATCATTTTGCACATTAGTGAATGTCAGATTGCACTATATCATTAGACAAAATTCACATTAATGCGTTCAAAATTAATTTATTTAAAAATATTATTATATATTTCCAATAGAAAATATTATAAAATATTAAATAAAAATTTAATTACATGAGTTATATAATAAGTGTAAAATATTGTTAATTATATTACACATTATTAGAGTTTCCTAAAATTGAAATGCACATAAAATATACTCGTTTAATAATTCGCACACAAATGTTATATTAGATTCACATTTGTGTTCGTGTGCTTGTACTTTATTGATTTTGGTATTTCATATATTATTTTTTAACTAAAATTAATATCAAATTATAAATAATATTATTAAATATAATTTAAATATAAATAACAAAATATTTCGATTATTTAGGATAGTTTGGTTAACCGAATCGAGTAAAACAATTAATTTTGGTCAATTTCGATTTGATTTAGAACAAAAGTTCAGTCGGTTCAATCTGCACAATACAGACCTACACTGTGCACCTTAGTGTTGGACGAACTGCACATTAACAACCGATAGTTTGCACATTATATTTCTTTTACATATATAATATTTTTTACTTAAAAAATGACATATA
>CACSLK010027624.1:2482201-2496978 GCA_902706635.1 Striga hermonthica | reverse complement strand
TATTGTCAAATGTAAATATTTGACCACAATTTATACACTTAATTACCAGAATGCCATTAAATATTTGACTGCTTTAATAAGATTTGACTTAATCCTAAGCATTGATATAATGTATCCAATGATCCTAATATATATATAATGTTCATGTATTTTTTAGGTGAATTTATAATTAGTTAATATAATAGTGTTTGTTATATGATATAATAGTTAATAAAATATTATTATACTTTATTAATATTATAGCACCTAATTATATTTCCATGTATCCTTTATTGTTGTACTTAAAACTTATTTTTAGAAATACGACTAACAAACTTTATTTTTAATAATACTTATTAACCATAGGGCATTTCTACTTCATAACAAGCTCTAAATTAATTTTCGTAACAGACGAAATAAATGAAATTGAAAGTTGAAACCGAGAGAAAGTTTAATCCGAGAAAATAAGAAGAAATTCAAAATGTAAATGGTGTCCTAGGGTAGAAATCTAGAAACAATAAGTTTGGGGAATGAATTTCATGTCTGGACAAGTTCCTATATATACGGCTCAAAAAACTGGCAAAAGCAAGAAAAAATGAAAAAAAAAAAAAATGAATTATGACTGCAGTATGCCTTAGCGGCGTAAGGGCGTCTAGCGGTGCTAGGGTACAAAAGTCGAAAGTCTCTGCTGCCCGCTAACCTGCCCAACGTCGCTAGCTATTTATGCGAATGAGGGGAGATAGATCAAGAATGCATATAGTCGTGCATACCGTGCACGCAAGAGAGAGGCTCGAGCAGCAACCAAGGCACGGAACATTGATGGTTGTGGGTAGCCATGCACGACAACTTTAGGGGCAAGTAACCGAATTCCTTCTAAAAGATCTTGGCTGATTGATGGAGATCTATTTGATTATGGTAACACCCCACTTTTAATTGCTAAAAATCTGAATAATGTTTTTCGATTTTTATTTCAAAACAATACTCGAGGCGCTACTCATTTTCGAAACAATATCAATACTTAACAATTTCTCAGTATTCAAACAATCATCAATCCTCATATATATAAAATAAAATCCCGATATTCTCAATATCCAAGGGAAAATATTCCCTATCAATAATCCAATAATAATAAAAGCAATACTCAATAATTCGGTTCATAGCGGAAGCAAAACATTTATTATGACCACCACTTGCCTCCCTCTGTCGTGCCCGCAACACTAACCTGCATCCATGAAGAGCAGGTGAGGATGAGCACAAGAGGAAACAATAGTGCTCACCACTATGCAGTAAATGTCAGTCTCAATAACGACCAATAATCAATAATCGAAAGGTATAGTCTCAGCATGTATACGAATCATTATTCTATCCCATCTTCTATCAATAATCTCTACTCATGTGCACATCTCTATAAAGCTACTGAGTGTCTTCATATTGATCGCCTCCGTACAGGCCTTACATCGGCGCTCACTCAGTAGGAGTATCTGTCGATCGCCTCCGTACAGGTCTTACAATGACATACATATCGAAAGCCTCCGTACAGGTCTTACATACGATATGGCCTCCGTACAGGACTTAAGGAGACTGCCTATCATTAGGCACCATCGAAGGACATAAAGCTCACATCGATGGGGACTACCCTACCGACGACCGTATTAGCTCACATCGATAGGCTACCAGATTTACATATATACAATAATAATACCGCAAGCAAGCATTAATAACATTTGCGGCATAGCAATTTCAAATAAAACCCACAATTTAAACAGTAGTAGCAATAATAACAATTACGGCATAGCCAATTTTTCAAAACCCATCTGGAAAATGCAGTAGAAAATAGCACACAAAAGCAAGTACGTAGGTCAAGGGCTCGACTCCTCAAACACCTACATTTAAGCGAGATACTATATCAATATTCTATCTCACTACTCGAACTTAACATAAAACTCATACTTAATCAAAATTAAAGCTTAAGGGTTTTAACCGGAATTTTCGTGGACTTGGAACTCTCTCATTTTTTTTTTAAAAAAAATAGGACTAGAATAAAAATTTGAGTCTCGGAACTTAAAATAATTTTTCCCACGATTTACTCATTTCATAAATATTTTAAAAATGTGTTCGGGATGAAAAATAGGTTTCTGGGACACAAATCGGGCTGAAAAATTGCACTGGGAAAAGCCCGAAAGTTACTGGGCCGCGTTGGGAACAAGCCCATAGGCGCTGGCCATTACACAAATACTGGGCCGCGGACATATTGGGCTTGGCGCACCTTGAGAGACCAAGAATAGGCTTGCTAACATTAATCAGGCGCGGGCTGGATTGGGTTTCACGGGCCTGGACGCGGCTGGTAATGGGCCAAGCGGCCCGCTCATTTTGAACAGACCTGGGCTGGGCTAAAAAAAGAAAATAGGCTGCTGAGGTGTAACACCCCGATCAGTTAATAAATAAAACCAATTCACTTGCTCGACTTTAAAGTGAATTCGGTAATATTCGAACCTTAGGTTTGTTAGACTAAGTATTTTCAAGAGTTATTATGTGAATTATGTGCTTTTATGTGATATTATGTGATTAATTGCTTGATTATTACTCATATATATTAGTATGATCAAGTTATATCATTCGGTCATGTCGATATTTTCGAGATCGTGCGTTGAGTCCTAGTCGAGCCCTAGCCGATCGCCCGCACAAGTCGGCACCACTCGAACCCTAGACCCTAGTAGTCTTTCATGTTCTCATGAGAACCATGATTTATTACTTAAATCCTAGAAATGGCCAAGCCATCATGAGACCGAGAATATGCACGCAAAGGAGAACCGAGATCAAGCATAATGCGAGCATGCGTCTCACCGGGCACAGTGCCGATCCTTAGCTTTCCCTAGCAAATTTTCCTATTGATCTCCATATCCTATGCGTATGATTAGGCTATAGATTAAGAAATTCTTCATGCAATTTGAAGTTAATTGAATGTTAATCAATTAGCCTTATTTTATGCCTTAATAGTGAGTGAATGCCTTAGTATTTTAATGTCTTGTGTAAGATCATGTTTCCACTTTCTCTTATAATGCCAAGACCAGATTATTATAGTTCCTCATAGTGCTTGGTTCAGCCCTTGTCCCAACCTTAGTGGTTATTCTTTACTCCCTCACATGCAAGGTTCTTCATCACATTGGAAATGAGTCCACCTTGTCCTCTCTTGAGCATAAGTTTCCACGCCCATAAGACCTCCATATGAGAACTCTATTCAACTATCTTAAGACCTCATTGATGCCATCAAAAACTTACACAAATTCAAGCTGCAATCCTCCTTCAAACCAAAAGCCAAGAGTGAAACCCGAGAGCATACTCTGTAGTAATGTCGAAAGCTTTCTTTTGATAGCAAAAAGTTCTCATTGAGTTTTAGCATGCCATTTCGTTTATACCCAGCAAGATAAGCATCCTTTATTATCCTCTTTTCATCCTAGAAGAGTTTAGAAGCACCAAATTTCAAGAAGGAAGCAAAGAAGCTGAAGCAACGCGAGTTCAAGCAACAAGCAAGACAACCGAGCATACCCGACTTCTTTTGCATTTTCTTGAAGATTAAAAGGTAGGTGTGCTAAAATAATTTTATAATCATGTTATAGATTAGATGAGGAGTTGAATGATGTATATTTATGCTATATATGTTCAGCTTTTAAGTGTACATAAGCATGCAAAATGTTAATGTTGTCCCAGCTCGCATGAGTGTTTCTTATGTGATGTTTGCTTGCGTTTTCAACCATGCTATGAAAAACCTGGGAAATTATGCTTTATATGACTATTTATTGGGTAAAATAGGAGTACATAGGAGCAAGAATCATGTCTTTTAAATTAGTATAGCTCAAGTTATAGATATTTGAAGTTAAGTGTGCAAACTGCATTTTATATGCCTAGTTTCAGCAGAAAATTAAATTGCGAATATCTCAGTACTCTGTCATTATATCAACATGAAATTTTTATGGCATGTTTATATATGAGTTAAGAGCTTACATATCAAATTTAATGATTTTATCTTAAGAAATGAGTGAGTTATATATTTTAGAGCGTATGCATGTCATGTTGAATTTTATGGTCATAGAACTCCCTCAATACATGAGTATTTGATATGAAATTTTAATGAGCATTTATTGTATGAGTTATGAGTATCATCACCAAGTTTCAGCTTTAGAAGCTAAGTGTGGGATTTTATAAAATTTCGAGAAATTAGAAAGGTCAAATGCATGTTTATATGCAAATTTGATGAAATTGTTTGACCAACCAAACAAACTTAGAATTAGTTGAAATTTTAACTGAAAATGCATGTCTAAGTGAAGTATTAGACTGCTAAATTTCAGTATTTTTGGATATTTATATGATTTTATAAATAAAATCCTAAGGTTTAAGGAGTATATTAGCTCATTTTAAATTGTTTAAATAAAAGTATTTGAACATGAGTGTATATACAACACTAAGCACATTTTTAAGTATAAGAGTTGGCCAATTCAATCCAGATAAAGATAGACTAATAATTATAGATTCTGAGCTTCTGTCAGATTTTATCCGAAAGCTCGATGTCCCAGTTAAGCCGAGAAGCCAGTTCTAGTATTATTTGTTTATTTACTTGTAATTGTTGTATCTGTGTAAATTAATTGTATATATATTTTATATGTTTTTGCCTGTCTTGCTTGTCTATTTGCCACCATAAGTGTTAAAGTTTCAGAATCAGACGTATCTGTCAAGCAAATTACTTAGATATATATATTTGATTGTATATGTTTGGTAGCTTGTGGAAAGTCGAGCCTCCAATAGCTACACCAGTTTTTCAGCACTTGCACAGTCTTTCAGTATAATCAGGTGGGGGCCCTGCACTGGGTATTACATCGCGTATAATCATATATACTGCATGAGGTATGTATGTAGATAATCTTACCCGAACGGTTGAGTTATCCCGTTCGTGGTCCAGTTTATGATGACTCGGTCTTGTATGGAAGGTTTTCCCATCCTGAGTCACTCACCCAGTTTAGAATGGTAGTTATTTCCATCCTGGGTTTCTGAGGGAGGCGACCCCCAGAATGTGATCACATGATAATCCGGCCAGTTTCCGGATGTTGCACCAGTACAGTACTGTTTTATTTATGTATATGTTGAGTTCATGATATTTTGATTACATGTGCTGTATATTCAGTGTTGGTTTCTGCGGAGCATGGTGATTTAGTGCTCACGCCCCCACTATTTATCTTTTTAAATGATGGAGTACAACCCGGAGCGTGAGCCGAGCAGTGGTGTGGTGGTGTCCGACAATAGCTGGACGTTTATTATGTTTATGTTTATGTTGGCATGTAATAAGATAATTTTGTACTGTACTGTACTTTATTTACGCTTCCGTATTGCCAACTCAGAACCAGTATTGTATGTTTAATTTCCCTTATCCATATTCCCCAGTTGGATTAAATTTGTCGATTGGGTTACATGCATAAGTAAAAGAAAGAGCAATAAGTCAAGTTAGTAAGTAAGTAGCATCCCGCAAGTCAGTTAAGTTCAAATGTTTTTCGCAACCAGTCCCAGTATCTTTCGAAAACAACCACGAAAATTTTACCCAGTTTTTCGTGAGTCCAGTAAGATAAGGCGGGGTGTTACTGTTTGGTATCAGAGCGCAGTCAGCGTTTCTGTAGACCAAAAGTCTAGTCAAGTGACCACACCACGCTAACGCCCGCGCTGACTCCGAGGTAAGTCACCTAAACCAGTCTTTATTTTTGCAAGTGCTTTATCAGTTCAATATGAAAATTTCAGGGGCCTAGAAAACTATCCTCCTATGAGAATGAGAACTCTAGACAAGAACTCTAGTCAAAGTCATAACTCCTATTTGATTCAGAACTCTAGACAAGTTAAGTTGTATTTTTTTTTCTCAATGACTCGCCAAGAAATGTGCAAAGTATCGAGTTATTAGTATTTCATCTCTTCTGCCAAACTCTTTCATGTGCTAACCCTGTCAACTGGCCATCCAGATGGCAAATCGCAGAAATGCTCCAGTCCAGCCAATCGCAGCCCCTCCAGTGGCTCCTGAGCCAGACCAGGGGCAGCGAGTCGCGCAGTTTCGTGGGTTTCACCCAGCGACTTTTAATGGACAAGGAGATCCTAGACAATTTGAGGAATGGCTACGCAACCTTGATCTTATCTTCGAGGTCATGGGTTACCACGAGCGACTTAAAATCATGTGCGCCCAACTTCAGTTGACGGGGGATGCTGGACTTTGGTGGACAGCCTACTGGGCCATGAGACTTGGGGAGAAGGATAATGTCACATGGGAGCGGTTGAAGGAGATAGTCCGAGAGAAGTACTACCCAGTTCACTACAGAGATAGGATGGAGAGATTGTTCTGAGTTTGGAGCAGGATGATCGGGCCGTGGATGAGTATGAGCGTGAGTTTACTCGCCTCGGCTTCTTCGTGCCACATCTTATTGACACGGAGGAGACAAGGACGAGGCGCTTTTGGGGAGGTCTACGTGGAGAGATCCATCACACCCTGACTTCTATGGGTGCCATGCCATATGCTGAGACAGTTTCTCGGGCCCAGCAGATAGCAGAGAGCTTGATGGTGTAGGCTAGTCGAGTCCGTGCCCCAGTCAGACAGCTAGTCCAGCCACTGGCTCCACCACAGCTAGCGCCACCTCAGCAGGCGCAACCTCAGCAGCCACACAGACCCAACAAGAGAAGGTGGAAGGGTCGTAATGATCGGAGGAACAGACGGAGGGTTCCAAGACCAGCATCAGCACCAGCTCCAGCCCCAGCTCAGGCTGTGCAGCCTATCCGTCAGGTTGCACCTCCATGCGCCACCTGCGGCCGTAACCATCGCGGGGAGTGCTTAGCTGGTCAGAACGTGTGTTATCACTGTCGTAGACCTGGCCACGGGATTCGTGATTGCCCAGACCGCCCTCAGAACCAGCAGGGTCAGCGTCAGCAGGCCCAGAACCAGCCCAGAGGTGGACCTGCACATATCTTTGCCCTTAACTAGGCAGAGGTAGCCGAGCAGCCAGGTACAATGTCAGGCATGGTGTCTTTATTTAACATACCAGTCTTTGCCTTATTCGACACAGGAGCGACCCAGTCGTTCATTTCCACAAAGTGTCTCGAAGCTCTAAATGTCCAGTGAGTGAGTACTGTCGACCCCCTTGAGATCAGCCTAGCCTCAGGGAGGAAGATAGTGACGCACTCTTTGGCCAAGAACCTTAGCCTTGATATTGGCGGCAGAACTCTAGCAGCTGATTTGTTTGTGATCAAGATGAAGGACTTTGACCTTATTCTCGGAATGTATTGGCTGGAGAAGTATCAGGCAGACATTAGGTGCCGAGAGAGAGAGGTGACACTTCAGTTGACCGGGGGAGAGCGTATCACGTTCTTCGGAACGAAAGCTAGAACCTTATCACGTGTTATCTCAATGGCGAAGGCGGCCAAGTATTTGAAGAAGGAGGACTGCCAGGGCTATCTGGTGAGCATAGTTGGGGAGACATCGGAGGAGCTGACACCCAGAGACATTCCAATTGTGTGCGACTTCGGGGACGTTTTTCCAGATCAATTGCTAGGAGCACCACCTAACCGACAAGTGGAATTCACAATCGATTTGGTGCCCGGGGCAGCACTAATATCCAAAGCACCGTATAGAATGGCCCCAAAAGAGCTTTAGGAGCTGAAATCTCAAATTCAGGAGCCACTCAAGCTCGGTTTCATTCGACCGAGTGTTTCACCCTGGGGAGCACCTGTCCTCTTCATCAAGAAGAAGGATGGGACAATGCGCATGTGCATCGACTACCGGGATATAAACCGGTTGACGGTGAAGAACAAATATCCACTTCCCAGGATAGAAGATCTTTTCGATCAGTTGAGGGGCGCTAGAGTGTTTTCCAAGATTGATCTTCGCTCTGGTTACCATCAGCTGAGAATCAAGAAGACTGATGTGGCCAAGACCGCTTTCAGAACTAGATACGGACATTATGAGTTCGTTGTGATGTTGTTCGGCTTGAGCAATGCACCAGCGGTATTCATGGATCTCATGAACCGTGTTTTTCATCCCTTCTCGGACCAGTTTGTTATCGTCTTCATTGATGACATCTTGGTCTATTCTTGTAGTGCGGAGCAACACGAAGAGCATCTGAGGACCGTGTTGAAAACTCTTACACGCGAGAAGCTTTATGCCAAGTTCTCCAAATGTGAATTCTGGATTGATCGAGTGGCTTTTCTTGGCCACATTGTTACGGCGAGAGGAATCGAAGTTGACCCATCAAAGATTGAGGCAGTCCGGAATTGGTCAGCACCGAAGAATGCCACTGAGGTTCGAAGTTTCCTCGGATTAGCCGGCTATTACAGGCGTTTCATTGAGGGGTTCTCCAAGATAGCCCTACCCTTGTCTCGTCTGACAAGGAAATCAGTGAAGTTCGAATGGAATGACCGTTGTGAGGCGAGCTTTCAGGAGCTCAAAGCAAGGCTTACGACGGCGCCTGTGTTGACTATACCGGATCCCACTCAAGGTTTCACTGTTTATAGTGATGCCTCCAAACAGGGTCTAGGCTGCGTACTGATGCAAGAAGGCAGGGTTGTGGCTTATGCTTCTCGACAGCTAAAGCTGCACGAGGAGAACTACTCGACTCATGATCTTGAGTTAGCGGCAGTGGTTCACGCCCTGAAGATTTGGAGGCATTATCTATACGGCGGTCGATGTGAGATCTTTACCGACCACAAAAGTTTGCAGTATATCTTCACCCAGAAAGAGCTCAACATGCGGCAAAGGCGATGGTTAGAGCTGGTGAAAGACTATGACTGCACCATTATTTATCATCCGGGAAAGGCGAATGTAGTCGCTGACGCCCTCAGCCGGAAGGCAAGGGGTAAGCTGGCATGCATGATCACCCAGCAGCGTCAGTTGATAAGAGATTTTGCCCGGATGCAGATAGAAGTGGTCGAATCACTTTCCCAGCCAGAGATGAGGGGAAGTATCAGTTCACTGAGAATGTGGCCCACACTCCGAGATAAGATTCAGCGGGAATAGACTTCTGACGAGTTCATTCGCTCGTTGGAGACCAAGATTCATACCGGCGGAGTAGAGGGTTTTGATCGAGGCACGGATGGTGCCTTACAGTTCAAAGGGAGAATTGTTGTGCCGAATGTCGAGGCCTTGAGGAAAGAGATCTTGACCGAGGAGCACAGTGCACCATACTTGGCACACCCCGGCAGCACCAAGATGTATCAAGACTTGAAAAGGTCGTTTTGGTGGAGGGGCATGAAGAAAGATATAGCCGAGTTTGTGAACAAGTGTTTGATCTGCCAACAAGTAAAGGCTGAACATAAGTATCCACCGGGATTTCTACAGCCTTTAGAGATTCCTCAGTGAAAGTGGGAGAAACTGACCATGGACTTTGTCACAGGTCTACCGAGGTCGTCCGAGCAGCACGACGCTGTATGGGTTATAGTGGACCTTCTAACCAAGTCGGCCCACTTTATGCCAGTTAGTATGGACATGTCTATGGAGAAGTTAGCTGAGGTTTACCTCCGTGGGATCGTTCGACTCCATGGCATACCCGCCTCGATTGTATCTGATCGAGATCCTCATTTTACGAGTCAATTTTGGGAGAGTCTGAATGAATCCATGGGGACGCAGTTGAAGTTCAGTTCTGCCTACCATCCACAGACCGACGGACAGTCGGAACGGACCATCCAGACACTCGAGGACATGCTTCGAGCTTGTGTCCTTGAGCGAGGTAGTTCGTGGGAGAAATTGCTACCAATGATAGAATTCGCCTACAACAACAGCTATCACACGTCGATCAAGATGGCACCGTTCGAAGCTTTGTACGGTCGCAAGTGCTGCTCACCCCTTTATTGGGATGAAGTCGGCGAGAAACAGATTCTCGGTCCTGAGTTGATCGAGGACACAGTGCAAAAGGTCACCGAGATCCGAGCGAAGCTGAAAGAGGCACAGAGTAGACAAAAAGCCTATGCCAACAAGCGTAGGAGAGAGATTGAGTTTGATGGGAACGATAAGGTGTTCTTGAAAGTCACGCCGATGAAGGGCGTAGTTCGATTCGTGAAGAGATGAATATTACAGCCTCGTTTCATAGGGCCGTTTGATATTCTCGAAAGAGTGGGTGAAGTAGCCTACCGTCTGGCATTGCCTCCCGAGCTGTCGGGTGTACACGATGTTTTTCATGTTTCTATGTTGAGGAAGTACGTGTATGACCCGAGTTACATAGTCAGCTTTGACGGGTTACAAGTCGGGCAGAACCTGACTTATGATGAGCAGTCGATAGCTATTCTGGACCGAAAAGTTCGACAGCTGAGAACCAGAGAGATACCGCTCGTCAAAGTACGTTGGAGTCGCCACGGTGAGGACGAAGCCACTTGGGAGATAGAGGCCGAGTTTCGATCTCGATATCCAGATTTCGAGTTTTGAGTTGTACTTTTTTCTTGTACTTTTCAGTTTTTAGTTTGTAGCAGGAGTTCTGACCTTGTACCTTAGTTCTGTATTTCCGAGAACAGAAATATTTTAAGGAGGATAGGTTGTAACGCCCCGATCAGTTAATAAATAAAACCAATTCAGTTGCTCGACTTTAAAGTGAATTCGGTAATATTCGAACCCTAGGGTTGTTAGACTATGTATTTTCAATAGTTATTATGTGAATTATGTGCTTTTATGTGATATTATGTGATTAATTGCTTGATTATTACTCATATATATTAGTATGATCAAGTTATATCATTCGGTCGTGTCGATATTTTCGAGATCGTGCGTTGAGTCCTAGTCGAGCCCTAGCCGATCGCCCACACAAGTCGGCACCACTCGAGCCCTAGACCCTAGTAGTCTTTCATGTTCTCATGAGAACCATGATTTATTACTTAAATCCTAGAAATGGTCGAGCCATCATGAGACCGAGAATATGTATGCAAAGGAGAACCGAGATCAAGCATAATGCGAGCATGCGTCTCACCGGGCACAGTGCCGATCCTTAGCTTTCTCTAGCAAAATTTTCTTATTAATCTCCATATCCTATGCGTATGATTAGGCTATAGATTAAGAAATTCTTCATGCAATTTGAAGTTAATTGAATGTTAATCAAGATTAGCCTTATTTTATGCCTTAATAGTGAGTGAATGCCTTAGTATTTTAATGTCTTGTGTAAGATCATGTTTCCACTTTATCTTATAATGCCAAGACCAGATTATTATAGTTCCTCATAGTGCTTGGTTCAGCCCTTGTCCCAACCTTAGTGCTTATTCTTTACTCCCTCACATGCAAGGTTCTTCATCACATTGGAAATGAGTCCACCTTGTTCTCTCTTGAGCATAAGTTTCCACGCCCATAAGACCTCCATATGAGAACTCTATTCAGCTATCTTAAGACCTCATTGATGCCATCAAAAACTTACACAAATTCAAGCTGAAATCCTCCTACAAACCAAAAGCCAAGAGTGAAAACCGAGAGCATACTCGTAGTAATGTCGAAAGCTTTCTTTTGATAGCAAAACGTTCTCATTGAGTTTTAGCATGCCATTTCGTTTAACCCCAGCAAGATAAGCATCCTTTATTATCCTCTTTTCATCCTAGAAGAGTTTAGAAGCACCAAATTTCAAGAAGGAAGCAAAGAAGCTGAAGCAACGCGAGTTCAAGCAAAAAGCAAGACAACCAAGCATACCCGACTTCTTTTGCATTTTCTTGAAGATTAAAAGGTAGGTGTGCTAAAATAATTTTATAATCATGTTCTAGATTAGATGAGGAATTGATTGATATATATTTATGCTATATATGTTCAGTTTTTAAGTGTATATAAGCATGCAAAATGTTAATGTTGTCCCAGCTCGCATGAGTGTTTCTTATGTGATGTTTGCTTGCGTTTTCGACCATGCTATGAAAAACCTGGGAAAGTATACTTTATATGACTATTTATTGGGTAAAATAGGAGTACATAGGAGTAAGAATCATGTCTTTTAAATTAGTATAGCTCAAGTTATAGATATTTGAAGTTAAGTGTGCAAACCGCATTTTATATGCCTAGTTTCAACAGCAAATTAAATTGCGAATATCTCAGTCCTCTGTCATGATATGAACATGAAATTTTTATGACATGTTTATACATGAGTTAAAAGCTTACATATCAAGTTTCATGATTTTATCTTAAGAAATGAGTGAGTTATATATTTTAGACCGTATACCTGTCATGTTGAATTTTATGGTCATAGAACTCCCTCAATACATGAGTATTTGATGTGACATTTTAATGAGCATTTATTGTATGAGTTATGAGTAACATCACCAAGTTTCAGCTTCAGAAGCTAAGTGTGGTAGTTTAAAAAATTACGAGAAGTTAGAAAGGTCAAATGCATGTTTATATGCAAATTTGATGAAATTGTTTGACCAACCAAACGAACTTAGAATTAGCTGAAATTTTAACTGAAAATGCATGTCTAAGTGAAGTATTAGATTTCTAAATTTCATTATTTTTGGATATTTATATGATTTTATAAAAAAATCCTAAGGTTTAAGGAGTATATTAGTTCATTTTAAATTGTTTAAATAAATGTATTTGAACATGAGTGTATATACAACCCTAAGCACATTTTTAAGTATAAGAGTTGGCAAATTCAATCCAGATAAAGATAGACTGATAATTATAGATTCCGAGCTTCTGTCAGATTTTATCCGGAAACTCAATGTCAGTCCAGTCAAGCCGAGAAGCCAGTTCTAGTATTATTTGTTTATTTACTTGTAATTGTTGTATCTGTGTAAATTAATTGTATATATATTTTATATGTTTTTGCTTGTCTTGCTTGTCTATTTGCCACCATAAGTGTTAGAGTTTCAGAATCAGACATATCAGTCAAGCAAATTACTTAGATATATATATATTTGCTTGTATATGTTTGGTAGCTTGTGGAGAGTCGAGCCTCCAATGGCTACACTAGTTTTTCAGCACTTACACAGTCTTTCAGCATAATCAGGTGGGGGCTCTGCACTGGGTATTACATTACGTATAATCATATATACTGCATGAGGTATGTATGTAGATAATCTTACCCGAACGGTTGAGTTATCCCGTTCGTGGTCCAGTTTATGATGACTCGGTCTTGTATGGAAGGTTTTTTCATCCTGAGTCACTCACCCAGTTTAGAATGGTAGTTATTTCCATCCTGGATTTCTGAGGGAGGCGACCCCCAGAATGTGATCACATGATAATCTGGCCAGTTTCTGGATGTTGCACCAGTACAGTACAATTTTATTTATGTATATGCTGAGTTCATGATATTTTGATTACATGTGCTGCATATTCAGTGTTGGTTCCTGCGGAGCATGGTGATTTAGTGCTCACGCCCCCACTATTTATCTTTTTAGGTGATGGAGTACAACCCGGAGCGTGAGCCGAGCAATGGAGTGGTGGTGTCCGACAATAGCTGGACATTTATTATGTTTATGTTTATGTTGGCATGTAATAAGATAATTTTGTACTGTACTTTATTTACGCTTCCGTATTGCCAACTCAGAACCAGTATGCATGCATGTTTAATTTCCCTTATCCATATTCCCAGTTGGATTAAATATGTCGATTGGGTTACATGCATAAGTAAAAGAAAGAGCAATAAGTCAAGTTAGTAAGTAAGTAGCATCCCGCAAGTCAGTTAAGTTCAAATGTTTTTCGAAACCAGTCCCAGTATCTTTCGAAAACAACCACAAAAATTTTACCCAGTTTTTCGTGAGTCCAGTAAGATAAGGTGGGGTGTTACATGAGGAGGGGTTTCGAACTCTAGACCTCACATACAAACATGCACATAGAAGACCACTGCAACATGTGCTCTGTTAGAACGTTAAAGGAAAACTTTAGCTAAAGAAAACATGGCCTGCGATTATAATAGAAACTGTGAAATTTCCGAGCAGGCTGCAGAAGTTACCCGAACTCGATGATGACATTATCAACGGAAACCGGGTCGAGAATATAAAATGCTTACAAAAATGACACATTTACAAAATTTCGAAAAACATTAAAAGTCGGTTCAAAATGGTCAAAAGTCGAAACAACAATACGTAGTTCGAAAACAAACGAATGACACAACGACGGCGGTAAGGCTCGGAAAAGTAAAACGAGACTCCGAAACCAATTGAATAAACACAGCAGCAATCTGACTCGATTTGTACAACAAACGAGAGTTCCGAAAATCTACAAAAATTCACGAGCCACAACAATCGAACGATGCGAAACGGACGAACCAAAAATAATCTCAACTACACGCGAATGATTCGGTTCAAAGCACGGTTAAACCAATGACATGAATAATGAGTACAATAAATATATTAATGAGGTTCAAAATAGATTACCCATCTTCAAGAATGTCGGAAAGACGGGTCGGACGGTCGGACCTCAAAAACTCGAACGGTAACTTCGACGATCGAGACTCGTAACTCCCCGAATGTGCTACTCGCCAACTAGGAAAGAAGTCGGTTTCGGGTTCAGGTGGGCTTCGGCTTCTTCGAACGGCTTCCGGAGATGGAGCTTCTTGCCAGAATTAATGGTGGATCCGGGTAGAGGCTCTGTTCTGAAAAGGGACGCCAAATGCTTGTGAAACAGACCATGGTTGAGGCTTGTTATCGACGGCAGCGCGCTGCTCACTCAAAGGGTAGAGGCTGATGATGGATGCTCAAATAACGTGCCGGCGATAAGAGCTCGCCGGTGAAAGGTACGCGATATAATATATTTTCTTTTGAGGGGCTGCTGCTGCTGCTGCTGCTACTGCTGCTGCTGCTGCTGCTGCTGCTGCTGCTGCTGCGAGAGA
>CACSLK010027624.1:2467133-2482167 GCA_902706635.1 Striga hermonthica | reverse complement strand
AGAGAGAGAGAGAGAGGGGAGAGAGAGAGAGAGGAATAGAGAACGAGGTTTTGAACTATTCTGATGCAAAAGAGATCCCTGGCCGCATATAAGAAGGTGGGAGTACGGGGAGAAGATCTGACCGAAGAATCGCAACGGCCATACACGTGGGGAAGAAAAGGTCTCCCTTTAATTCAGAATAATTTCACGTGCAAATCACAAAAATGGGCCAATGTCTCTTCAACTCAAAGTGGGCCAAGAATAAATAACTCTAAGAGGCCCAAAGAAAAATTTTTATCTCAAATGAGCAGAATGGAAAAAGATAATTGGGCCAAATAAGACTAACTCTATTTGGGCCGAAATATACAATGCGATAACAAGAACCCAATCGATACGATTGACGACGAAAACAAGTAGATTTACACGACTTATTATATTAATTAAACAAGAACATCTAATTAATATAAGTCTAACGAGAATTATGTCGAGCGATAATGCAATATAGTCAATATAAAAAAAAGGCACATAATAAAATTAGGCACTTAGGTATAAAATAAAAATTTTACACATAAGCAATTAGCATTTAGACCATTAAAAAGATCACTTAAGTACATACTCAAATAAATTAAGCACAAAATCAAATAATCACACTTGCACACAGTCAAATAATCATTTAAACAAATAATAATTAGCCATTTAATATAAACAATAATAGTAATGCAAAAATAAATAATCCAAAATGTCATAAACAAACGGGGCATTACAGTCTACCCACCTTAAAATGAATTCCGTCCTCGGAATTTGAAACGACTACAACATAATACAATCAATAAACAAATGGAAGATCATCTAAACACGAGATCCAATACTCCCTCTGAACCTCGGTTTCCATCTTCCAAGTCGCTTCGCCCTTGACTTGACTTCTCGCACCAGACTTTGACGAATACCCCTTCCGGCCTTTCCATGATGGAAATTTTCATCAGGTAACCGGTACCTCCATACAGGTAGGGTTCTGCTATCACGCAGTTCATCACAGTCCACACGTACCTCGAGTTCATCACAGTCCACACGTACCACGAATCTCCTCACTTCACGTGGTACAATAATACAATTTAGCACAACAACTCCTAAAGTTAAAACAGCCAAAGTTGCTTCACTTTTTTAGTACTCCAAAGAAGACTTAAGTCAGTGCAATACATATGAAAATTTCCCAGAATCGATACGTATTTACACGCTAGAGACTTGGCAGCTGTGACATGAATGGCTGGCCTGGCATGCGGCAATACGACACACTACACACGACACTTCCTACAACTCGAGATGCATCGCCGAGCGTGGCACGCCTGTGCGCGGCACCAACACGCAGTACACCTGCACCGCCCGCATCCAGTAGCTATGGTTCATTCTCATCAGCTATTACATCTCTCCGTTTTGATACGTACACGAAGATCGAAAATTCTCTAGTGTTTTGCGACCTTAATCCAAATTTCAATATCTAAGTACACCGACTTCGCTGTCAGGATACTTGTACTTCATCATAAGTCAATTGGCTGATTACTCACAATGTTTGTCACAACTCCTTGACTACCCTCCTTAAGAGACTTCTTCTATTCCAATACTTTTCTACAACTTTGTCGAAGCTCTTCCCCATTAGGTAAACGGATACTTCCACGTACGATCCTCCGGCATGACGCTCAATTCATTCACAAAAGAATGAATGATTTACGCCTATCTCTAGGCATAGGTATTCCCAAGAATTGCAACATTATTCGCTCTCTTGAAACCTTTGCATTGACTTAAAGATATCATGGAACAGAAGTCCAAATTTCACGAGAACACACCATGATTAACGGAAGGTTAAAACTTTAACCCCATCAGAAACCTCATCCTACTCGAGGAAAGAAAAGAAAAGAGAACTTTCAAAATAACAAAAACTAAATAACCAATAGAAGTCTCAAAGAGAAATTAAAAATAACCAATAAGAGTCTCAAACAAAATTCGAACATGTCGGGTGAGCAAAAAAAAAAAAATAAACAAGGTCTACCAAAAGTACGAGAAATGCAATTCTAACAAAAAGGAAGGAACAAATAATCGTCTCAAATCTAACATCCGATTGACTGCTCAGCCTTGGTTCTACTCGGCTTCAAATTGGGCCATTGTGTATACCCGTGCTTGACCTCCTTCACCAAACCTCGGTTGGGCCTGCTGATGCTGCTGCTGATGTGGTGGGTGCTGCTGGGCATTTTGCTGCGGGGGCGGCGGAAGCTGGTGATGATAAGGCTGCTGTCCCTTGGGTTTGGGACAATCGCGGTAAAAGTGTCCAAGACGTTGGCAGTTGTAGCAGAGTTTCTAGGCATAACGACATTCTCCGAAATGGGGCTTTCCTCAAGTAGCACACTTCGGATACTGATTCTGTGCGGTGTCACGTCTGTCTGAACCTCCGCGTTTTTCCTTCCGGTTATCCCGGTGGAAATCTGCCTTTCTCTTTCCCGAACTAGAGCAGAGCGGCGTGGAGGAAATGGGCTGAACTAGCTGAGCAGAAGGGGCAGGAACATTGAGAGTCTGATAACTCTCTAGCTGTATGGCTCGGATGATGGTCTCATCATAGGGGAGGTCCCCCTGGCTAGCAACGTGCATACGGAGGGTGTGGTTCAGGCCATCACAAAATTTGTTGGCCTTCTTCAGATCGGTATCTACCGTGTGGGGGGCAAAAGCGCTCATGCGGGTGAACTCCCGCTCGTATTCCTCCACTGTGCCGGTCCCCTGAGTGAGGTCCCAAAAAGCGTGCTCCATCCTCATGCGATAGCCCTGAGGATAATACTTCTCAAGGACCACTTCCTTCATGCGGTCCCAAGTCAGAACGTTCAGCTCGGCCTGCCTCAGTCTCCAGTAGCTGGACCACCATAGGGCGACAATGCCCTTAAGCATATAACGGCCACAAATAACCTTCTGCTCATCAGAGCACTGCAGGAGGTCAAAGTTCTGTTCTAGCTCACGGATCCACTCTGCCACAGCCTCGGGCCCTTCAGTCCCATGAAATTCTGGCGGAGTTAGATGCCGGAACTCGAGCACGATTTTCAAATAAGCCCCAGCAGGGTTGGGAGCTTGCTGGTGAGGGGGAGATGGGAGTGGAGATGGAGACAGAGAAGGCTGCTGGTTGCGAGCATTGCGGCGAGCCATAATTCTACATTGAAAATGGGTCGAAGAGTTTAGCACAACAATAAAAAAAAGTCTAGAGTTCAACACTAGAGTTTGCATTTAAAGGTGGATAGTTCCTAAGCCCCAATTTATCATACCAATAATCAATAATAAAGCAACGAACAATAATCTCAAAATTATTCAAGTACTCATACCTGAGCAGGTGCGACACGACGAGAGCGAATGGTCATATTACAAGGTCAATGCACATGATCACATAATCAATACTTAGACCAGTCTACAGAAACGCAGACTGGCTGTGATACCAAACTGTAATGCCCCACTTTTATTTGCCAAAAATCCAAATAACGTTTTTCGAATTTTATTTCAAAACAATACTCGAGGCGCTACTCATTTTCGAAACAATATCAATACTTAACAACTTCTCAATATTCAAACAATCATCAATCCTCATATATATAAAATAAAATCCCGATATTCTGAATATCCTAGGGAAAACATTCCCTATCAATAATCCAATAATAATAAAAGCAATACTCAATAATTCGGTTCATAGCGGAAGCAAAACATTTATTATGACCACCACTCGCCTCCCTCTGTCGTGCCTGCAACACTAACCTGCATCCATGAAGAGCAGGTGGGGATGAGCACAAGAGGAAACAATAGTGCTCACCACTATGCAGTAAATGTCAGTCTCAATAACGACCAATAATCAATAATCGAAAGGTATAGTCTCAGCATGTATATGAATCATTATTCTATCCCATCTCCTATCAATAATCTCTACTCATGTGTACATCTCTATAAAGCTATTGAGTGTCTTTGTATCGATCGCCTCCGTACAGGCCTTACATCGGCGACCACTCAGTAGGAGTATCTGTCGATCGCCTCCGTACAGGTCTTACAATGACATACATATCGAAAGCCTTCGTACAGGTCTTACATACGATATGGCCTCCGTACAGGACTTAAGGAGACTGTCTATCATTAGGCACCATCGAAGGGCATAAAGCTCACATCGATGGGGACTACCCTACCGACGACCGTATTAGCTCACATCGATAGGCTACCAGATTCACAAATATACAATAATCATACCACAAGAAAGCATTAATAACATTTACGGCATAGCAATTTCAAATAAAACCCACAATTTAAACAGTAGTAGCAATAATAACAATTACGGCATAGCCAATTTTTCAAAACCCATCTGGAAAATGCGGTACAAAATTGCACACAAAAGCAAGTACGTAGGTCGAGGGCTCGACTCCTCAAACACCTACATTTAAGCGAGATACTATATCAATATTCTATCTCACTACTCGAACTTAACATAAAATCCATACTTAATCAAAATTAAAGCTTAAGGGTTTTAACCAGAATTTTCGTGGACTTGGAACTTTCTTATTATTATTTTTTTTTTTAAAAATAGGACTAGAATAAAAATTTGAGTCTCGGGACTTAAAATAATTTTTCCAACAATTTACTCATTTCATAAATATTTTAAAAATGTGTTCGGGATGAAAAATAGGTTTCTGTGACATAAAACGGGCTGAAAAATCGCACTGGGAAAAGCCCGCAAGTTACTGGGCCGCACTGGGAACAAGCCCACAGGCACTGGCCATTACACAAATACTGGGCCACGGACATATTGGGCTTGGAGCACCTTGAGAGCCCAAGAATAGGCCTGCTAACATTAATCAGGCGCGGGCTGGGATTGGGTTTCGCGGGCCTGGACGCGGCTGGTAATGGGCCAAGCGGCCCGCTCGTTTTGAACAGACCTGGGCTGGGCTAAAAAAATAAAATAGGCTGCTGAGGAGGGGTTTCGAACTCTAGACCTCACATATAAACTTGCACATAGAAGACCACTGCACATTGTGCTCTGTTAGAACATTAAAGGAAAACTTTAGATAATAAAAACATGGCCTGCGATTATAACAAAAACTGTGAAATTTGCGAGCAGGCTGCAGAAGTCACTCGAACTCGACGATGACATTATCAACGGCAACCGGGTCAAGAATATAAAACGTTTATGAAAATGACACATTTACAAAATTTCAAAAAACATTAAAAGTCGGTTCAAAATGGTCGAAAGTCAAAACGACAATACGTAGTTCGAAAACAAACGAATGACACAACGAAGGCAGCAAGGCTCAGAAAAGTAAAACGAGACTCCAAAACCAATTGAATAAACTCAGCAGCAATCTGACTCGATTTGTACAACAAACGAGAGTTCCAAAAATCTACGAAAATTCGCGAGCCACAACAAATCGAACGATGCGAAACGGACGAACCAAAAATAATCTCAACAACACGCGAATGATTTGGTTCACAGCACAGTTAAACCAATGACATGAATAACAAGTACAATCAATATATTAATGAGGTTCGAAATAGATTACCTGTCTTCGGGAATGTTGGAAATACGGGTCGGACGATCAGACCTCGAAAACTCGAACGATAACTTCGAAGATGGAGACTTGAAACTCCCTGAATGTGCTGCTCGCCAACTAGGTAAGACATCGGTTTCGGGATCAGGTGGGCTTCGGCTTCTTCGAACGGCTTCCGAAGTTGGAGCTTCTTGCCGGAATTAATGGTGGATCCTGGTAGAGGCTCTGTTCTGAAAAGGGACGCCAAATGCTTGCGAAACAGACCATGGCTGAGGCTTGTTATCGACGGCAGCGCGCTGCTCACTCAAAGGGTAGAGGCTGATGATGGATGCTCAGATAACGTGCCGGCGATAAGAGCTCGCCGGTGAAAGGTACGCGATTTAATATATTTTTTTTAGGGCCTGCTGTGAGAGAGAGAGAGAGAGAGGAGAAGAGAGAACGAGGTTTTGAACTATTCTGATGCAAAAGAGATCCCTGGCCGCATATAAGAAGGTGGGAGTACGGGGAGAAGATCTCACCGAAGAATCGCAACGGCCATACACGTGGGGAAGAAAAGGTCTCCCTTTAATTCAGAATAATTTCACGTGCAAATCACAAAAATGGGCCAAAGTCTCTTCAACTCAAAGTGAGCCAAGAATAATTAACTCTAAGAGGCCCAAAGAAAAATTTTAATCTCAAATGAGCCAAATGGAAAAAGATAATTGGGCCGAATAAGACTAACTCTATTTGCGCCGAAATATACAACGCGATAACAAGAACCCGATCGATACGATTGACGACGAAAACAAGTACATTTACTTGACTTATTATATTAATTAAACAAGAACATCTAATTAATATAAGTCTAACGAGAATTATGTCGAGCGATAATGCAATATAGGCAATATAAAAAAAGGCACATAATAAAATTAGGCACTTAGGCATAAAATAAAAATTAAACACATAAGCAATTAGCATTTAGACCATTAAAAAGATCACTTAAGTACATACTCAAATAAATTAAGCACAAAATCAAATAATCACACTTGCACACAGTCAAATAAGTATTTAAACAAATAACAATTAGTCATTTAATATAAATAATAATAATAATGCAAAAATAAATAATCCAAAATGTCATAAACAAATGGGGCATTACAATTATATTCCTTATTCCATAGTTTATTTAGGACTTGATTAGATTGGGTATTATTAGGATTCTAGGTGAATATTGGAGATATTTACTTTCCTTATGTGTAGAAGTTGGTTAGTCCTTTCTTTTCTTTATTTCTATGGTTGTAAGTTCATTTTTCATCATTAAAGACTCAAGAAAGGGTGGTCTTTTGATAATCTCCTTCTCGTGTGTAAGATTAGGCCCTAGTGTAGGTTTTATCACGAATTATCTTGCAAAAGAAAGGCTGTTAGTGCACCCATTCTTGCAAAACATTATCGTCAGATACACGATTCTCAACATTGGTTCTTTCATTGATAGTGCTAATTGTGTATTCTCTTCAGCTTTCTAGAAATCAGTTCGCAATCTAAAAAAAAAATCAAACGTGTTCTTCATCACCACAACAACAAATCGTGAAAGGCTCAACACCATAGAGGAGAAATTGAAATCTTTGGGCAGTTAACATACCACGAACGAGAACATTGCTCGGTTCGAGCAAATTGTACACGGCCTTCCACACATTCACACGATTCGCATGATGTTCACGGAGAAGACGTTGTTAGAGGTATGCTGTAAAAGCTCGATTTTACAGATTCTATCAATTCCATTTTGATCTGGCCATCATGTTTCAGTCAAAGTACTTATGCTTGCAGTTTATTTATTTATGCAATCATACTCTTGTCTTACATTGAGATAGTGTGGTTCGAAGTGTTTCGAACAGAAAGATCACCTGTCATTTCCTTGACTAAACTATTCTTTCATAGTCTAGACAGACAGTGAGACCCCTCTTGGATAAAGACTGTAGTGTATTTCTTGATTCAGTTGGTCTTTGACTAGAGAATTACACCTACCACTTATGATAGGTGTTGAACTGGACCACAGAAGGATAAGATTATGAGACTCACTGATCGTTGTTGTAATCTAGACCTTCAATAATTGATGCGTACTCTTAAGCTGTAAGATAATATAAAATGGGCATATGTATTCATTACTTATTTATTTGATTTATCAAGGGTGATTCCTATTCTATTAGGATGACATACTCGGTATTTTGGTAAGTAAGTATATTTATATGATGTGCCGTTATAAATTATTTACGGTCACTATGTCCCAGTGCGCTGGATTGATGACATCCCTGAAATGAGCTCAGGAATGAATATTATGTCAATCCCTGCTGGCGGATGTGTTATCCGACATAATGATTAAGGATCTGAGTGGGACTAGTTTCAGAAATGAATAAGAAGTTGATTAATCATTTTGTCAGTAATTTAATTAATCAACGGACGTTATATCTTAAATAGGGGGAGATAAATCATTCAATTAGATTAATATAA
Organism: Striga hermonthica; assembly: GCA_902706635.1. NCBI lineage: Eukaryota > Viridiplantae > Streptophyta > Magnoliopsida > Lamiales > Orobanchaceae > Striga > Striga hermonthica. The sequence goes on along the minus strand of CACSLK010027624.1, from coordinate 2,474,155 downwards.
TTTAATCAAGTTGAGGTTCGGATTAATTGAATAAATTGGAGCTAAGTGGGGAGAGCAATAATATTACTAGTGAAATGTTTTATTATTTAATTCTATTTAGGAATAACAAATTAATTATATTCCATAATTAAGATTCCGTTAGGAGAGGAATATTCCTTCTAGAATATTACCTAGGGTGAGGAGACTATGGAGTCTTCTAGAAGGTAATAAAGGCTAGGAGGAATAAGACTTCTAGATGGGATAGGATATGGAGCATAATTAGGATTTCTAAGCCTAATGGGATAAGCCCATATTTAGCACCTCCTTAAGGTCTTGAATGTAGCCTATAAATACACCATGTCCCAATCTCTTCTCCTAATGCGTATGATCTGATTTTAAGGTTCCTATAAGGAAGAGAAAAATCGTGTTTTTCATATTTTTGAGAGTTAGGGAGTTTCGATTAATCACCCACCAAGATTATATAAAGTAGGTGTAAAGGATATACATTAGAAGACTTTATGGTACAAATTATTCGAGCCTATTAATGCAAGCGTAAGCGTCCTGGTCCGGTTCAGGATAGATCGGTTCTTGTCCTCGCCGGTAGAACGCCGGAAACCTGCAAATAACTCTCACTCCGGGGGTTGTGTCCGGTGAAGAGCCTCCGATGCTTAAGTCAGTATGTGTATGAGTATACTGAAGTGAAGTATGGAAAATAGAATGTGTTAAGGAAGAAAGGCTCACCCCCTTTATATAGGGGTGAGATACCTGCCCTAATAGCTGCCCGGATAAGGATGAGCTGGCTGCCCAAGCTGCCCGTCCGTACTCTGACACGCCGCGCACATGTCAGAGGTGGCGCGGGGCGTTGGGAGCTGTCAGAGGTGGTTATCGCTACCACCAAATACATTGTCGACACGTGTCCCCCCGGCACATGGGGTAAATATTCTCCCGAGATTCAGTTAGAGGCTCTTACGCGCGCCCGTGATACACGCGCCCATGACTAGGCCGACTGTTGGTTCCTCGAAGCGATCGACCTGTTGAGGTCGAATAGGTTGCCCGATCATGTATCGGGTCGAGCGATGGGTTGCTCGATCACTTGTCTGGTCGTGCGATGGACTGGTCGACCACCTGCCTGGTCGACTATCTGCATGATCGATCCTCCCGCTTCTCGTCTTGGCTTCCTCCTAGTTTGATCTTCTCAACCGGTGGAGTAGACCGATTTATCCTTGAGTATATAATATCCCATATCATTAGTCCCCCCCCACTCTGGTCGAGTCTAAATGACTCAATCTAAGAGTGAATTCGTATCTATCGACCTTCTGGATGGCTCGTCGTCAAATATCGACCAGCTGGTAAGTTTCCCGCTTATATTTTCGAATAATTTTCCCTTTATCGCTAGAAATAAAGTCGTCTGTTTCAAGTCCTTTCTATCGCACCCACTTTTCTGCCACGCGTCGCATCAGCTGCATGTGTCAGGCGCTTTAATAATGACACCCCTTCGCATAACGTGCCAGCCTTGAGAGCTGTGTAAATTAATGCCTCCTGCCGTGCGATCGGGCTTTAATCTAACAGTCTTCATCTTCTCATCCCTTAAACTTCCCCAAGTATAAATCCGACACTTAGTAAAATTTCAGACTTTTTCCACCTTCATTCTCCCCTAAATTCCTTTGCATTCAAAGTCCTCTCTGCAAAAAATCCTAGCTTTCGTCGGCGATTCTTCCTGCAATCTTCAAGCTTTCCCGATTTTCTCCTCCGCGATTATGAGTAAGTTGTTTTTCCCTTGATTTTGTACTTCATGTATTTGGGATTTTGTGTTTTGAGAAACCTTTTCTCTCTCTTTTTTTTTTTTTAAATTGGGCATCTTGAACCTTACTAACTGGGTATCTTGAATTTGTGTATTGGGCATTCTTGTTTGGTTGTCAATTGCTGTGGATTTTGCTTCCTTCTTCAAAAAGTCCCCAGAAATCTTCGTTCTTACGCTTTAATTTCTCCGAAATTACCCCTCTTCGTAGAACCCTAGTTTTTCTCTTCTTGATTCCGTTTTCGTTGTTTGAGTTTCTCTCTCTTCTTTTTTTTTTCTTTTTCAAATCCTGTGCCTCCATCTCCTTCCTCGACCACTTCCTCTGACTCAGTCCAGATACTACCTTCTGCACTTGAGACCGTTCCTCTCTCGATTCTTCGCCTCGGTGATACTGTCCCTACCCGTGTTTTCATAGCTCGCGTTGCTTCTTCCAACTCCGGGGATACTATGGATAACATCCCTCTCCGCCGCCGCCGACCTGCTCTTGGCGCGTTAGATGAGCCAGAGGAGGATGAAGTTATTTCTCCTCAGCCCACTGCTCCTTCATCTTCAGCCATCCCGCCGTCTTCCTCCCAACCTGGATCTTCGAACTCTCCGCCCAAACGATCCTCGACCAAAAAACTCTCCCAGCGTTCGTCTTCTACCTCTCTCTCTCTCATCCCTGGTTTAATCCTAAGAAAATTGGCCAAACTCTTGGTTGGGCATTCCTTAGGTCTTCTTCCTCTGACAAATATGATCACCCTCCGCGTGATTGTTATACTTTTTTCGAGATACAGTTCAAACTTGGTCTCCGCTTCCCCTTAAGTCCCGAGCTGCTTCGCATTTGCGAATGGTTCTCGCTTCCCCTGCATCAACTTCCACCTAACGCTATCCGTTTTATGAACACCTTCATTATTCTCTGTCACGTTCGTTTAGGTCGATTTGACCTGGATTTCTTCCATTATTGCTATACCCCCTCTAAACAAGGTCGAGGCCTTTAATTGAAATGTCGCAACGGCGCCCATTTTATTAATGATATTCCTTTTAATCTTCCCAAGTGGAGCGACAAATTTATTTTTGATCGACCTGACGCCCCATTTTCTTGGCCTTCGGTCCCCTGGGTTAAGGAAGTCTCAAAAGAGGCGGCTTCGGCCCCTCCTCCGAATCCTCTTTTCGACCAACGGGTCCATACTTGGAACTCCAAGACCGTTGCATCGGAAACACTACACAAGGATGAGAATCTTCTCCACTACTGTGGTCTTCTTACCCAAAGTTTGTCCTCCTCCTACCGATGAGGTCCTCGATCTCATTCGGATTGAGAATGATCCAGGTAATAGTCGAGCAAATTGGTCAAGTGTTTATGCGTTTCATTTCTTTGTTTTTGTTCTGAGGGATTTTTGCTGATTGTCGGGTATAATCTGTGTTGTGATCTTTTTACAGAGGTGCCCAGTTTCAACATACGTCCGAGGAAGACTCCTCTAAAAAAGAAGTCAGGGGTAGCTTCTGGCTCGACGAGCGACCAGGCTGGAGGATCGACCAACTCCGGTGGGTCTCGACCGGAGCCGCAGCAACGATCGCCCCCGCGAGAGATTCCGCCGCCTCCTCCACCGCCGTCGAAGGAACAACAGCAGCAACACCTACAACAGCAACCTCCGCCCCGACAGCCGCAGCAGCAACCTCCACCTCGGCAACAGCAGCAACAACAGACACGCCAAACCCCTCCACCTCCTTCTGGGAAGGTACCACAACCGTCTTCTACCTCGGCCGCTGCCGCCCAATCCTCGAGCGCGTCCAAGTCTGACGATCGCCACAATAGAACCGTCGGCCGCCAAGTTATCGACCGCCAACAGAAAGCTGACGGTCGCCATCAAAAAACTGACGATCACCGCAAAACCGACGACCGCCATCGAGCCGAACACCGCCAAAAGATCGACCATCGTGCTCCCAATCCGAAGGATGCCACTCTTTCCAAAGCCGCGGACAAGTCTCTCGAGCCTCATATCTCGTCCAAGGCTCAGACCCAAGAAAACCCCCCCCCAACCGACAGTCTTCTACCCCACCTGAGGGATCGACCAAGGCTATGGTCAAGTCCCACAATCCAGACGATGGGGGACGGGAAGTTACCCTGGGCAAGCATCCTCGTACCGACCAAGGTGAGGTGGTCTGAAAACGAGGGCGTACCAGCCATCAGTGGCCTGATCCGTTAGCCCCGAAATCGACGTCTCTTTTGTCGGCTTCCGTTAATGATGTGGCCGACCGTCTCGAGGGTGCCCTCCTCGAGGATGACCGCAAAAAGGCCAGTGTCACGCTACCCGAGGTTGGCGATAAACTCGTGCAGTGGCTTGCTCAGGTATTACTCTTCTCTAACTCTACATTGGTTCTTCTCATTTTTCTTTGTCGATACATACGTTGAATTACCTTATCATCTTTGTTGATAGGGCTTGGTCGACTTTTTGCCCTTGGCCAAGGAGGCCCCGAGACAGCTCGGGTAAGTCGATAAAGGGCCTCGAGGGCACCATCGGCTACCTGCAGGATAAAAACTCGACCCTTGTGCAGCACAATGCCAAACTCCGCGAGACCCAGACAGAACAGAAGGACGAGCTCGAAGTCAAGGTTAAGTCTCTTGATGAGGAGCTCGCCAAGAAGAATAAGGCTCTCACGGAGAGAGAAGCCGTCCTCGCGGCTACGGAGATTGTGGTGGCGGAAAAAGAAAATGTGCTGAAGGAGAAGGAGACTGCGCTCGAGCAAGAGCGGACTGATCGAACACAAGCAGAGGCTGCTCGAGCGCAGTCGGAGGCTGCTCGGGTGGAGGCAGAGGCTGCTCGAGTTAAGCTGGAGGCTACCCTAGCCAAAGAAAGGGCTACCCACGCCAACCAATGCAAACGCTACGCTGATGCCGCTGCTCTCCGGGCTCGGCAGATGATGTGGGGCACCACTATTGGGCAGCTCTTTCTCCGAGAGTACCGCGAGCAAATGGTGGCCGATTTCACGCGGTCACCACAATATTTAAAGGAGGTGCAAGATTTTGGGGTAGACTGCTTCCAGTTTGCCCTTCAGAAGGCCGGCGAGCAGATCGCCGAGGACGATTTCGAGCAGCTTGACCCTGGGGCTATCTGGGAGGCCTTGCCCAAGGTTCCTTCTAGCTTCCAGGGCGATCCTAGCCTACCCTCTGAGCACGAGTGGTGGTCGGGGCTACTTGAAAGGACTCTGGCTCGATCAGATATCTTGAAGAAAACTTATGCTCTGCTTGATGGTCTAACTCCCCCAGCCTCGATGTTGGCCGTGCTGACTGAGTCCATCCGCCAGCGTCCACTTAATGAAGCTTGCTACTCGACCTTCGGGACCAGCCATCCGCCCGATCCCAACGCAAATCAGAGGAACACCGATTCGACCGCCACTCCTCCTCCTTAGTTTTAGCTTTATATTTTCCAGTTTGTCTGTTTTGAATCTGGACTATGTACTCTGATGAACTTTGCTATATTTGTGGAATGGTGATATTTTTTTTTTTCGACTTGCCTTGATCATCGATGATGCTCTTAATAATTAGACTTACAACCTTTGTCATAACTCCTTGATGGAAACACCAAAGCGGACTTCAGAGTGTGATTGATGCGCACTTTGACGTATGAATAACACGCTTTCATTAGTCGGCCCATTCTTCGCTATTTAGATAATGTTTTTATGTTTGCCTCACGATCACTTGAATGATTTAGTCTTGTAATATCCCGATATTTTATCGGTATAAATTATGTTTTAATTCCGATATAATAATGTTATCGTTTATTATTTTCGGAATTAATTTTGTGCAGTCGAGATTACCGAAATTTACTTTCGACGTACCGTTTACGTTCGGAATAATTTTGGTAATTAAGTATTATATTTAATTAAATAATTAAACATAAGTAGTGATTAATTAGTAATTAATCACAATTAAGTGATTAAACCGTGACTTATGTGCAATTTTCCCCAAATTGCTCTAATTGCCGTAAGCTTATTTCATCAATTAGAATTATCTCAATTAATTCCTCAAATTAATTGAAGCTTTCTTAATTAGTAAGGAGAGTTCATATGCTTAGTCATCCCAATTCATTTCATGAGCTAACAATTGTCCAAAGCTTAAGGTGGCCACGCCACACTCGCATCATCACCTTCCCATCTCTCGGTCGAGTATATAAAGGGAGAATTGTACAAAAATTTTCCCCATTTTCCCTTAAAGACTTTCGCAGCATATATCCCCTATAAGCTCAGCAACAAATAGCTCCATATAATCCCTAATTTTCCCTTAAAATCGCACGGCAAGATAGAACTACCATACGGCCATTCTCGGACGCGCACGAAGCCAACCATCGCCCCATCTTTCGTTTTCCGCTGAGAGATTTGAGAGGTAATCTTCCTTTCTTGTTAAGATTATGTTAGTAAGGTTATTTCAAGGTTAATTGTTCGGAAGATTTTCAGAAATTCTTAAGAAAATTTATGTCGAACTCGGTTAGCACTTGTTAGTTTTATACCGGGTTAAGTTCCATTATTTTCAGCAAGTCCTGAGCATTTTTGGTTCCTTTAGCTTTTATTTGAAGTATAATAGTCAGCTGAGAATGATAGGTCGAGAGATGTTGGTTGTATGTTCATGAATTGGCTCACGGTGGTGGGTTGCGCACCTCGCGCACGCCCACGGGCCATTAAAGGCTTGATGGCATTATCAATCAGTATGGTCAAGTTAATCCGAGTAGCTGGTGTTTAAAAGATCAAATTATGTCAATTTATAGTCAGTCAATTCATGTTGGTCGAGATATTTTTCAGTTTGGTCGAAAGATTGGCCGTAGGCCGTAGGCCTCGCACGTAGCGAGCCTACCGCGGCCGTGTGTTAAGTCCAGCAAGCAAATTCAGCAATTTCTTTATAAATTCAGTATAATGTTCATGTTAGGTCAGAAAAGGGTTAAAAGAAGTTAGTTCGGTCGGAGAATTTTGCCGGACGGCTGGCCCGCACACAGCGGCACCAGCGCATCGGCCAGCGGTCAGCGTGACAGGCAGCGCGCGCAAGCGAAGCTGCGTGCGTGATGCCTGTGCACGGTAGCGTGCGGGTGATACCAGTAGCACGCCAACCCTCCCCTTCATGCGAGTCAGCGTACCGCAATGCACGGCAGCGTGCGGTACGCGTCCAGTATTAGCCCGCAACGTTGCCCAACGCACGCCTGCGAGCAGTTCACGCCCAGCAGTGTCAGCTAGTGCTTGCGCCCGTGCACACAGCACGGGGCAGCACCCAGTTCAG
>CACSLK010027624.1:2436763-2455966 GCA_902706635.1 Striga hermonthica | reverse complement strand
TTTTATTTAATTTTTTTTTTTAGAGTTAGACGTGTTTTATGGTGAGTGGGGTTTGGGTGGGCCCCACTGGCAAGTGGGATTGAATCTGATTACCTATTTACCCTTAATGGAGGATCAAATACATATATTTGACCACAAGATATCCACTTATTTACTAAATTGCCATCCCATATTTGATTGTATTATTTAATGTTTGACTTGATCATAACCATTGGCTTGATAAATCCAATGGTATAGAATTATTCTTATTTCTTTCACTATCTACCATTCTCATATGATCTCTTCTCTCTCTCTCTCTCTCTCTCTCTCTCTATATATATATATATATTAAATATTATCATTTTATTTTTATCACAGATAACAATTTGTTATAATGACATAGCAAACCCTTTAAAACTAAGCCAACAATGGCTATAATTAAAAAAATAATAATAATAATAATATTCTATTAACAAATTAATTACACTTAAATTTGTAAAAACTACATTATCATTATATTTAATATGATTTATTGGAGAATTATTTTAGATTTATTTATTATATTTATTATTGTTGATTGTTTAAATATTATTAATTGCTTAAGTGCCTAATTTCTATTTTTATTATTATTATTTAGATGTCTACTTGCTTATTTGTTCGAAATTGCTATTAAATGTATAAATATTATTAATTGCCTTATTATTATTATTATTATTATTAGTATTATTATTATTATTATTATTATTATTATTATTATTATTATTATTATTATTATTATTATTGTCTTGTTAATTGATTAATTGCTAAATTGCTAATAAATATATATTAAATATTATTGTGTATTATATATATATAAATAATTATAAATGCTTGTCCATTATTTATTTATTCGAAACGTTTATCGAACCGAGCTCCGAATGTCGATTAATAATGAACCGAGAATAGGCCCGTGAGCCTCGGACCCGCGCCCCGCGCCCGAGAACCCAACCCGGTTTCCCTCCCTCTCTTTGATGCTTGTTTGGAAAGTTATTGAGCAACCCTAATGTTATTTATATGTGAGATTATTTTCTCTTGTTCCGCAGACCCTAAACCCACACCTTCTTGAATTATTTCTCCTGCAGCCTTAAGTGTGTCTCTCATCATCAAATCACATCCCCCTCTCGAGCAACTACCAGCAGAAAGAAGAGGAACTCTCCTCTCTTGTTTTTCTTTTTCCTCCTATCACCAGTAAATCATCATCCTCCATCATCATCATCATCACCCTCACCGTGAGCAGCAGTCCGGTGATTCTTCCGGCGTTCTTTTGTTGTTCCCGTCGAGACCACGGTCGTCGCCTCTGTCCGCGACCAAGTTCTGTCGCTACTTTGTTCTCGATCACGCGTGCAGTCTCATGCCCCATTCAACGGCCATTGTTGTCGCTCAGTCCCCGTTCGCGAGTTGTTGTTGTCCATTGCGAGCCACCACCAGCGCTCTTCATAATCGTTGATCACGCACAGCCACGCCATCGCCTCCATCGCGCATTCCTGTGAGCGTTCATTGCTGTCCGTGGTCGCCAAGCTTCACCACAGATGTGCGTCGTCCGTAGCCGAGCCAAGCTTACTGTCGAGGCTCACCCGTGCGTGCCTACTAGCCCGTTCGGCCTCCCTTTGCTCGTTTTTCGTGAATTTGTCCCGAGAACGGTATCCGGGCTGACCCTCGATTATTATTATGTACTTAAAATTTGTATTTATGTGTGATATTTGGTGATTAATTGATGCCTTGGTATTACTTGTACATGTTAGGGTTAAACATTAATTGTGTATAATATGGGATTACGTTCAATTTTTAAGAAATCGATTGAGGTCTCGTTTAGTTCATGTAAGTACTGTGATATTGGAACCATAATGTGTCCTTGGCCCGGCGATGAAGGCCTCAGACGATTTCGATGATTGTTGAGTCGTATATGAATTTTCGAAACTTGTATAGCTGCTGAATTTTGATAAATTCATGAAAAATTGTATACTGCTCCGATTGTCATGCAATTTTATATGTGATGTCCTGTGTTGATATTACATGTCATGTAAAAATATTAGGATTTAATTCCGTCTGTAGCTATTTTTAATAAATTATTTTTTATTCTGAGCAGAAACTTCAAAAAACCATATAAAATCGAAATGTGCTCCAAAATAGCTGAATTTGGAATATGTTGCTTCCCCGTTATATCTGGATGTTTCGTAAAAATTTCATTATTTTTGGACTTAGTTTGCTAGGGTAAATAATTACTTGTAGTTTTCTTCTGAACCTCATTTTAATTAAGATAAATCGATCAGTTGCTATAAATTTTAGAACATTTGTGAGCATGCTCTTTTTATGTTGTAATACTTGGCATAAAATTTTCAGAATTTAACTTGTTCTATATGATAGGTTTGTAATTAAAATGAGTTTTCTGCTGAATATTGTTAGAACTTTTATAATTCATGTGATAAGAGTTTAAAGCTAGAATTTTTATATGTTGGTATCCACATGCTGTAGCTATTTGAGTAAAAATATCTAGGGTTAACTTGTTCATTTGGGTAGACTTCATAATTGTACTCATTTTTGCTGAAAACTTGTTTGAATTTTATAAAATCATGTGTTTTGAGTTAATGGCTGAAACTTGGTGATATTGCAATGTCCAGTGGTATAAATTTTGTGTTAAAATTTTAGAGCTTAACTCATTTGTTAGCCTGACCAACTTAATTGGTGTGATTGCCCATAATTGATTTCGAGTCGAGTCCAAGTCTTTCAATGTCCACAGAACTCCATGAACGACTTAGTTGAATCAAGTTCGACTAAGTATGATTTCTGTACTTATTCTAAAGTCAAGATAAGATATTGATTGTAGTATCTTGACTTATTGTAGGTGCTTGATGAGCCGAGCTCGCCACCTACCTATTATTGTTAGCGCTTTTCACTTGTTGTTCGATCAAGTGGGTTTTATTTGAAAATTGTCTATGCTGTAAATGCTATTATTTTTATTATTGTTTGACTTGTGATATGATCAAAGTATGCATGTGGAACATATAACCTTCGATGTGAGTTGTACCGACCGTCGAACGGTTATCCGCGTAGCTATATAACGTACCCGTTGGGTAGTCTCCCTTGAGAGCCGTAAGACTAGGGCTTAGGTCACTCGGCTGGTGATCCCTGTTTGTAAGGCCAAGGGGCATCGGGGTGATTTTACTTCTACTGGCTAGGCACTCGATGTGAGGCCAAGGGCCATTCGATATATAGTCGGCAGTAGTCTATTGATATAGGTGTGCACAAGAGTCTGATTATTGTGATTATTGATGGGAGAATGGGATAGATTATTGCTTCGTATACATGCTGAGACCATACCTTATTGATTTATGATTATTGTTAAAGTATTGTGGATAACGTTTACTGCATAGTGGTGAGCATTATTTTTTCCTTTTGTGCTCATCCCCACCTGCTCTTCATGGATACAGGTTAGTATTGCGGGCACGGCGGTGGGATGCAAGTGGTGGTCATATTATTGAATTTTTAAAGCCTCAGACATGTCGAGAAATTTGATAGATGAATGTTTGTAATAATTATTCATTTGAGGGTTGACCGGATAGATTTAATTATTTATTTAGAAAATATGTACATCCATTCGTTGGATCTAGTACCGGATTATGTAATTTTGTAAATTTTATTTTTTGTTTTGTAATCGTGGATTAATTGTCGTGAGATTACAAGAGATCAATGAGCCTCGAAAAATCATCAGGACTGGAGCCCAGAGACCGCGCGAACTCGCGCAGGAGAAAAAAAAAAAAATTGTCGCCGGATTTCCGACCACCGACGGCGGCGGTGAGCTGGGCGGTGGAGAGGTTTTTATTGGTGGGTAAGCAGTACAATATCAACCAGGATTCTACTGCAGTGGGAGTTCCAGTTGAACAGGGAAAGAATATATACAACCTTGTTTATGGGAACTCAATATTTAATGACCATAATGGTGAATTTATTTATTAATTTATTTAAATTCATTATGGCATTAATTATTTATTTATTTATGCATGTTAATTAATTATTGTATTTGAATGGGATTAATTTAAAATTGCATATTTATTTATGTATGTTAATTAATTATTGCATTTACATAGGATTAATTTAGAATTGCATAATAATTTAAAGAAGTAAAAATCCTCATTTAAATTATACTAAGTTTGAGAAGGGAATTTAAATTAAAGTTAATTGCAAAATTCCTAAGGCCTCCATTTCTAATTTGTTTGTAAATCAATTAATTGCGGTTATGGGCTTCTCCTCGGGTGACATCGCTAAAATTAATTGTAGGTAATTACCAGAACGAATTTTTAATTAGACGATTAGAGGGAGTCTTACTAGAGAGTACGGGCTTACCCTCGGATGACATATAATTTAATTCTTATGAACTCAGGATCGAGAAATGAGATTCACTTAGAATGCAATTTATTTATAACTTTCCTCGGGGTCCCTGAATTTATTTCATTGCCAAATGGAAACCGACTATTAATTTCGTTCGTCATGAATTTGGTTTTGACTTATGGAAATTAATGGGCCTTTGAAAGCCCCTCTCTAGCGAATGTTGAGTTGTGTAGGGTTGCCCTCGCATCATGCATTAACTCTCGGTATTTTGAGATGTCGGTGAATTTAAGTTAATATTGTTTTGATGATATCAATATTAGCAGTTAAATTCAAATGTGTTTAATCTGTATAATTATTTTCGTGTTTCTCAGATATTCATCATGTCGTTCAATCCGTTATCTGTCATTCTAAAAGAAAATCAACTTACTTGCCCTAATTATACTAATTGGAAGAGGAACTTAGACATTGTGTTGACTTCTGAGGAGTACAAGGGCACACCCGAAAGAATGCCCTGAGTGCTATGGCACAGCTGAATGAGCTGGAAGCTAGCATTGACAAGGTAATCCAGGTCGATGAAGTTCTCAAACTTCTGCCGAAATTTTTTTGACCAATTCCAGTTTTGACATGCATGCGTTATGTACGGTTCTTCCGGAGTTGTTTACTGAGCATTACGCGGCAGAAGAGGTGCTAGACGCCGAGCAGGATGGACCTTCCAGGGCTCACAAGGGCAGAAAGAGAAAGAAGTCTGCAGGAAAGTCGAAGGCACAGGATGCTCCGGTAGCACCGCGACTACCCCCTCAGGCAGTGGCAAAGAAGTCGAAAGGTAGATGCCACAAGTGCAACAAGTTAGGACACTGGAAGGTTAACTGCCCTCTCCTCAAGAAAGCTAACTCTCTCGTTAATGTCGTAGAAACATGTTTAGCGGTTGTATCTACCAGAACCTGGTGTGCAGATACTGGAGCCAGTGATCATGTCTGCAATTCATTGCATGGGTTCCAGGAAACCCGGCGGCTTAGGGAGGGAGAGATCACAGTCTACATGGGAGATGCTAAGAAAGTGGCAGCTGTTGCAGTGGTAGACGTTACTTATCTTTTGATAGTAGTATTTTGGTTTTAAGACCTTGCCTTTATGTTCCTAGTTTTAGAAAAAATCTTGTTTCAGTTTCTAAAATTGTTTCAGATGGATTTTCCTTTACGTTTGATGACTTGGTTGTTATTCATTATGGACATCGTTTCATTTGTTCTGGTTCATTAGTTGGCACTATTTATGTTCTTAAACCAAACTCTCCCACACTGCAACAAACTGAATTGAATAATGTCGTGACTAAATCTAATAAGAGGAAGGCATCTTCGAGTATGAATCAAGCATATCTTTGGACCATAGACTTGGGCACATCAACCTTAGGAGGATTCAAAATTTAGTGGCCAGTGGACTTCTCAGTCCATTGGAAGAGCGCTATCCAACTTGCGAATCATGCCTAGAAGGTAAGATGGCTAAGAGGCCGTTTGCGGCAAAGGGGTATAGGAACCAAGAAGTGCTAGGATTGATTCATTCTGATTTGTGTGGTCATATGAAGATCTAGGCTAGAGGAGGTTTTGAGTACTTTGTCACTTTTATTAATGATTACTCGAGATATGGGTACATTTATCTGTTGCACCACAAGTCTGAAGGCTTTGAGAAATTCAAGGAGTATCGGGAAGTTGTGGAGAAGCTTCATGGTAAAAGTATTAAGTCACTTCGATCTGATCAAGGTGACGAATACCTCTTTGGAGAGTTCAGGACATATTTATCAGAAGCTGGAATGGAATCCCAATTGACTGCACCCGACACGCCTCAGCAGAACGGGGTTGCAGAGCGAAAAAATAGGACTTATGGAAATGGTTAGGTCAATGATGAGATATTCTAGATTACCAGATTCTTTCAGGGGATTGGCACTGGAAATGACTGTGTATATTTTGAACATGGTTCCTTCAAAGTTGGTAGAAACTACTCCTTATGAGATGTAGAAAGGGCGCAAGCCCAGTTTCTCACAGTTTCGAAAATGGGGTAGTCCTGCACACGTGTTAGTGTAGGAAGCTGGCAAGTTGGAGAAACGTTCGGAAGCACGAGTGTTCGTTCCCAAGGGAAAGAAAGGTGGATTATTTTATAGTCCCGAGGATCAGAAGATGATCGTTAGCACGAATGCTAGATTCTTGGAAGAAGACTATATTATGAATCACAAGCCCGCAAGTAGACTAATCTTAGAGGAGTTGAGGGGTGAAGTTGGTAGTGCCCCACCGAGTGCGCAAGTAGATACATCACATAATACTGCAACACGTCACACTGATAGTGTATCAATGCAGACAATACCTCATCGTAGTGGGAGGGTTTCTCAGTTACCCGACCGATGGATAGGTCTTGGAGAGTCTAAGGGCTCAGTTCCAGGAAACCTAGAATTGGACCCAAGGACCTACAATGAGGCACTCCAAGATAAAGATTCAGATTCATGGAATGTTGCAATGAATGCTGAAATGGGGACTATGGACTCTAATCAGGTCTGGGATCTTGTAGAAACACCCGATGGGGTACGAACCATTGGATGCAAGTGCATGTACAAAAGAAAGAGAGGATCGGATTGGGAGGTGCAAACCTTCAAAGCTAGGCTTGTTGCGAAAGGTTATACCCAGATTGAGGGTATAGATTATGATGAGACCTTTTCGCCAGTAGCTATGCTTAAGTCCATTCAGATTCTCTTGGCTATTGCCGCTCATTTGTATTATGAGGTCTGGCAGATGGATGTCAAGACGGCTTTCCTTAATGGAAACCTTCAGGAATATATCTATTGCAGCAACCAGAGGGATTCATTGCTGAAGGTCATGAGCATCTAATGTGTAAGCTTAATCGGTCCATTTATGGACTGAACCAAGCTTCGAAGTCTTGGAACATTCAGTTAGATTAGGTAATCCAGTCGTACAGGTTCACTTAATGTCCGGATGAGCATTGCATGTACAAGAAAATCAGTGGGAGCGTGGTGGTGTTTCTTGTGTGGTACGTGGATGACATACTTCTTATTGGAAATAGTAAGAAGGAGTTGTCAGACGTAAAGGTATTATTGTCTAAGCAGTTTGATATGAAGGACTTACGAGAAGCAGGACACATTCTTGGTATTTGGGTCATTCGAGACCGTAAGAAGAGAATGTTGTGCTTATCCCAGTCTTCCTACATTGATACTGTCTTGGCTAGGTTCAGCATGTAGGATTCCAAGAAAGGTACATTACCTTTTACGAAAGGAATCCCTCTCTCTAAGGAGATGTCCAAGACGTCTCAATAGATTGAGGACATGAACACATTTCCTTATGCATCGACAATAGGAAGTCTTATGTATACTATGCTTTGTACAGGCCAGATATCAGCTACGCTGTTCTTAGTAGCTAGATATCATTCAGGTAGAAACATTGTTCTGCGGTGAAGCATATACACAAGTACTTGAGAAATACTAAGGAGTACATGTTAGTTTACCGTGCAGACAGCTTGTTACCTCTGGATTACAGATTCTTATTTCCAGTCAGATAGGGACGAGTAAGTCAGCCTCTGGTTATGTGTTTACCTTGGGAGGTGGAGTCATTTCATGGAGGAGTGCTAAGAAGAAAAGCTTGGCAGACTCCACAATAAAAGCCGAGTACATAGTAGTCTCAGAGGCAGCGAAAGAGGCAGTTTGGCTCAGAAACTTCTTAGTGGACTTAGAAGTGATTCCGAGTTTACCACATGGTATCACCGTGTACTGTGATAACAGTGGAGCAGTAGCAAACTCACACGAGCCCACAGAGCAAACAAACACATAGAGCGCAAGTACCATCTGAGTCGAGAGATAGTTGGTAGAGGAGACGTTGATGTTGCCAAGATTGCATCTGAGGACAACCTAGCTGATCCTTTCACGAAGAGTTTGTCGAAGAAGGTCTTCATCAAACACGTGACAGGAATGAGAGACAAGTGCATGGCGATAGGATCGACATAGGTCTTTTAGAATAACAGATTGATAGGACTATACATGTAAAAGCGAAAGCTTTAAATATAAGTGACAGATTGTTAGTGTTATATACTGAAAACTTGGCTTTGGATAATATTACGATTTTACCTTTTATGAATGAGAAACATATTAGATTAAATAAGTTCTACGTTCTGTTGTTTTGCATTAGATAGTGTGAGTCATCATCGGGCGAACTGAAGATCATACTATCAGTTACTCTCGAAACAAGAATTAATGGTTCACAACCCAGATGGACATGAACACCCCATCGTGAACGGTTGTAGTGTCAATCGTACAGTTTGTCTTGACTGGTTAGTTGCACTAGTATATTTATGTATTGAACAGGATCCCCGAGATGAGCAGTTCGTTTTATACTGATCGTCGTAAACGAACTACGCCTTGGTTAATTACTGCGTACTCTTAACCCGTAAGATATTAAATAGGCATATATGCGTAGTACTTGTTACTTTGATTCACATGGGTGAGGCTTAGTGAAATGGGTCAATAGACCCTCTGTCTTGGGTAATATTGCTACATGTAGGATGTGTTGTTAGGATATTTACGGTCACCATGTACGTTAGTTTGATGATGTCCCCGAAGTGAGTTCGTGAAGGATTATTATGCTAAACCCTGCAGGTGGATTAAATTCTGGCATAGTAATAATGTGATGATCGAGTGCTAACTTCGGTGAAATAATAATAAATTAATTAATTCTTGACTATCAGTAATCGAATTAATTAATGGACATTATATTTTAAACATGGGGAGATAAATCGAGTAATTATTATTGGAGTCTCAATTGTAAATTGGGCTAAGAAAATAGAGTGCAATAATATTATCTTGGTAGACTATTTAATATTATTTAAATAAATAAAATAAGTGACTTGGTCCACAAGTATTTTAATTAATTAAGGTGCCCTTCTCCTAATCTCCTAAGGGTCTCTACTGTAGCTCTATATATACATCATTAAGCTCATGGGAAGAGAACAGAGAAGTCTCATAATCACACGCCAATTCAGCCGCCCCCCATCATCTCTCTCTCAGTTCTCATTCGAGCTTTATCTTCTTCTTGTTGTTCCATCGGTACAAGATTAAGAGGTGTTTGAGATATATAGTAGAAGATTTGTAGGTAAACCGAGATGAAATATATTTTATCGTACAGAACTTACCGGAGGTCCGATCAGGACGTGCAACATACCCAGATGATCCCCTCGACGAGAGCTTTCCAACGCCACTGAGATCGCCGCCATCCGACACCGCACGCTCCCTCACGCGCCGCTGCAAGCTCTCAAGACTACAACCTTGTTTCATCCGTTTTGCACCCATTTGATCCGGTTTTCGATCTGATCTTGTTCGTGCAACCTTAGGACGCGATTTGACGTCAACTATTCATTAGTGTGCTGTGTACGGCCATCCAGAAGATCAGCCAGATCGCCATAAATTTTAAGCCGTAAGTTCTCTACGCAAACCTTTAGATCCGCTGCGCATATGTTTACGTTTTGTTATTGAATTCGTGATTTGGGCATAACGAGATCCTCATAGATCCCAACACCGGGAGCTTATTTTTCGTGCTGAAACCATGTTAATAATTTTTAAATAAAAATAAGATAAATCTGGGAAAAATTATTTTAAGTCCCGTGACCCATTTTCTTTTTCTGAGTCATTTTCTTTTCAAAATTCGAGAGTCCCAAATCTACGAAAAAATTGATAAAAACCCTTAATCCAAAATTTTAATTAAGAGTGGGATTTCGATTATTTCCGAGTAGTGAGATAGATTATTGATATATTATCTCCTTTAAATGTAGGTGTTTGAGGAGTCAAGCCCTCGACCTATGTTCTTCTTCTTGTGTTATTTATCTACCACTACTGATCAGGTGGGTGTTGATAAACCTTACCATGTATGTTATTCTTTATAATTGCTTGGCTTGATAATCTATGTACACATGTGAACCGTCAGTCTATGAGAGGTTTTCACGTTGATGTTGTGCCAACGTTCTCCTATTTGTGCCTATTTACAGGTTCTCTCGATGATGTTGTGCCGACGGTTTAGCTCTCATTGTGTTGTGTCGACGGTTTAGATGTGATCATATGTTTCGTGGTTATTTTTCCTTTTTTTTCCCCCATATTAGGTCGTTTAGATAGTTTTCAGTTCGTTTTTATAGTTTATTATGTGTTTTGTTCTATTTCGGTTTTCTTTGTGTTTCTCGTGTTTTTTCTGGGTTCTCTTTGTTTTTGGTGTGCAGGTCGATTCGGGAGAATTTATTTTTTATGTTATATGGATCGGGCGAACATCATTAAAGAGAGTGTTTTGTTAGCATTACACGAGAGAAAGCGGAATCGATTTCCGATCCAAGCGAGCGTAAACGGGCCCGAGACGTAAGAACGTGCACCGAAGCCAGCAGCTTTAGGCCTGCCCGCGGAGACCCTCACGCTGCGGCAAGAACAAGCCTTACGCTCACGTCGCACCGCGCTGCTTCCATGTATCCGACAGAGCACTCACGAACCAGCCTCGCGCCGCGGCAATGTGTGGCGCTGTGACTTCACCAGCTTCAGCCGTGTCCTTGCTTCACGCCGCGGTGAGTTCCACGTACCGCGCTGCTGCCGCGACATCGACAGAGGACCCGCACCTTCCCGCCGCGCCACGAACAGTGCCCCGCCGTGCCATACCCTTCTTCCGCACCGTGTAACTGTGCCGCACAACGGCAACCGTTCTCTCCACGCCGCGCAAGGGCCTCACGCCGCGGCACCTTCTTTCTCCACGCTGTGGTGCTACAACGCGCCCCGACACACTCACGCCCAACTGTTTTCTCCACGCTGGGAGCTTCCACCACGCCACAGCACATCCATCCTTCACGCCGCGGCACGAGTTCAACGACGCGACACCTGATATATATGCGGACGGGGCCTCAATTAAAAATTACCTCTCGACCGGGTGAAAACCTATGTCCGAGAACACGACGAAAAACTCCATTATTCTCCTTTCTTCTCTTCTTCTTCTTCATTCTTCTTCTTCTCTTCTTCGTCTTCGGCACGTGAACTTGAGATTAATCGTAAGTTTCTTTTCTCTCTTGTTTAATTCATGAATAGTCATTAAATATGGAGTATTGATTTACTGTGTTGAATTCAATATGCTTAGCTAATTCCGATTGCTAGGGATAGGGAATGATTGTTCTTGTTTAACGTATCTATCGGGCCTAATGTGTTCATGCTTATGCGAGTTGAATTTATTCGAATTGATAGAATCTTGTTTGATTGGTTGATATAATCGAAGAGTGACACATCGATCTTGCAATTAGAAATAATTGAATATTGATTAGTCGAGTTTGGGTTTTGTTGATTCGATATGATTAGTTGATTAATACTCTTCTAGTTAAATTAGTGACTTTTTGAACCGAAAGGGGAAGAAGTGGTAGACCTAGGCTCCCATGAGGTAGATAATTTCGTAACTAAATAGTCTATGGTTTTGGGTTGAAATACACGCTTGTCGATGACCCGTCCCTTGTTACGAAAAGTTATTGGGATTGGGATAATTGGCCTGTGTCTTGTGCTCGAACTTGTTCGTCTATGTTCAATCCCTTGTTGCGAAAAGCTATTGGGAGCGAACCGCTAGATGTATAGGCGAGAGTGTCAATCTCGAACTGAACAATTGATAGCCCGACTTTGCTAGAACTTGAACTAACTATCCCCGATTCCCTAGCTTCTTCGTCTTTGTTTCGTTTATATTTTAGGTAGATTATTGCTTTTATTTTATTTCTTAGTTGGTAATTGATTCCCCCTTGTTTGAAAAGAATGTTTAGGATTTTTTTTTTTTTTTTTTTTGTGTGTTATCAATATCGAAGCTAAATTGCGAACAGCCTTCCTAGTGAGATCGACCCGGGGAACGAATCTTTTGATTTGGTACTCGGTAAAAAGAACAATTTGTGCTACAACAAATTTGGCACCGTTGCCGGGAACGGCAAGTAGGATATTTAGTCTTGGTATTGATTTTATTTTCTGTGTTTCTCTTTATTTTTGCATTTTTTCGTGTTTTTGTTCTTCCTTTAGTGCTTTTTTGTTTTCTTTTTGTCTATTTTGTTTTTGTTTTCTTTATTTTCTTTTTTTTTTCGTGGCTACGCGTGGTTGTTCTGTCTTGGTGTGCAGGTATAATGAACTTCAATCACGTGTACTCCTCCCTACACTACCCCTCTTGGAACAATGAGCCGAGTTATTCCGCCGGGTACCACACCCAATCTTAGATGTACTCTTCCGAGCAGTGCTGGCATCATTATTCAATTGAGACAACTTATGAGTCCCACAAGTTTAACGAGAAGCTCGACCAGATTCTTGATTTCATAAAGTCCAAATCAGCTCGAGAAGAAGTGGCCGCCTACAATGCCAAACTTGATCTCATCCTAGTTCGATTGATGGCCCAAGCAAAATGAGAGGAGGAGATAGAGCTCAGATGTGCCCGTTTGAGCGAGCAAGTAGAGAGTCTAGCAAGGCGCATTGACTCTATCGAGTCCCAGGCCGATGAGCCCAAGGTTGTGGACCCCCATATAGCACCCTTGCACTACAATGAGCTAGGGGATGACTCTTCGGGCTACAATGCCAAGCTTGACCTTATCCTCTAGCTCGGATGTGCTCAACTGAGCACACAAATAGAGAGCCTCACTGCACCTCTCGACTCTATTAAGGCACAAGTCGACGAACCCCACATCATGCTTGATATTCAAGCCCATATCATAAGCAATTGTGCAAGGCCGAAGAAGAAGATGACACGCTCCCACGAGCTGATAATGATACACCAGAGGAGGAGGGAAACTCACAAGTCCCTCCTCCCACCTCCGAGTTGGAGCATCCGTCTCCGAGGCCCTTACACTGTGTTACGAAGTGGGGTGGATTCAGTTCGATTTGCTCCACAGATGAGCTTATACAACCAGAGGATGACGATAGATCTCGTGTGGGAAAAGATCTACGTCTAGAGTTGGGGATTTCTCGTGCCCGAGCTCGCTTCAAGAAGAACATCGCCACCCGAATCCACTATGCCAGCCTTCTCGCCAAGCTTCCCATGCTACCACTTCTAGAAAATACGAAGGCATGGCACGATCATCACTTTTTTCTAGATCCTGGTTGAGTTCTCTTCAGGTTCGTCAAGCTAATGACGTAAAACAAGCGCTTCTTGGGAGGCAACCCAAGTGATATTTATTGCTTTCTTGTTCATTTTCTCTTATGCTTTTTCTTTTATCTTTGAATAATGGGAGGTTTGGAGTTTTTGTGGTTTTTCTGGGTAGGACGTATCAGTTGGGGATTAGAGCATGGGCGAAGGACTTGCACCGTGATGCTTTTTCTCTTCGAGGAATATTCGGTTTGCACACTATTTTTTCTTTCTGTTTCTTTTAGTCTGACTTTTCCTTGAGTCAGTTGTTTTAAGTGTTGTGTTGGATGCTAGTATTTGTCCATTATATGATATTGCTAAGTCTTTGTATTGACTACCCAGTTTGTGTTGAAGCAATGAGGTCATTGCCTCATTCTAAGTGTGGGGGAGCTACTTGGACTTTGCATGCTTACGTAGTGGTCTGGTCTAGTATCTAGGTCTCTTGTGTGACTTGTGAGTATGGATATTGGTGAATTTTAAGTTTTGTTGATAATTGTTGATGAAGTTGAGGAGATGTGATGTTGATCATGATGAACTTGATTGGTCGAGTTGATTTGGCATTATACACCTTCTGAGGTTTGAGCCGTGTTTTGTTTCTGTGAGATTTGGTCGGAATTTTGTTGGTCGAAACTTTCTTTGAGTCTGTTTTGAAATAAATCGATTGAAGTTATGATTCGTGAAAATGATTGAGGCATTTCGTTGACATTTCTCGTTCTAGCCTTTATTGACCCTTAAAGTTAAATTGTCATTAGTAGCCCGTTGAGCCTTTAGTCATGTTCCTTGTCAATTGTTTTATTCGAAATATTTGAGATCTGACAGAATATTGTATGAAGATGACGGAGCGTCTTTATGTTTGAATGAGGTTGAACTTGGTTGATATGCATTTGTAGTGCTTGACACACAAAAAAAAAAAAAAAAAAAATCGGTGAGTCGCAAGACGAATGGAGAGGATTCTACTCCTCTTACTTGTCGATTTATTTTGATGGGTAATGAGTATGGGAAACCACCCCAGGACACTTGGATGACCTCCAATGTTTAAACCTGGGGAATGTAGTCCTTATGGTTCGTTCTTGTTAAAAAAATATATATTCCCCTAGAAAAAAAAAAGAAAAAAAAGAAAGAAAAGAAAAATTATAATCGCCAGGCATTTCATTTGCAATCATTCTTGAGCATGTACTAATGTGTATGGAATTTTGGTGGGGATTGATCAGTTTTGTGTTGATTATGGATAGGTGGCGACATATTCGAGTTGTTATGTGCTCGAGAGTATGATTGTTCATGTTAGCCATTTTATCTCTATATTTGACATTCTCTTACCCAAGTGTCTGCCTTGAGCCCGATAAGTCCTCTTGATTTGTGAGTCCATGTGCTTTGATTGTTTTAGAGTATGAATTAGACAATAAGCAAGCTTATGTTGAAACTTGATTGTCGACCAATTTGAGTGTTTCCATTTCACATCCATGTCAGAAACTGAGTGTGGCATTATATATGATATTTACGTGCTTCAGAGTTTGTCTTTTCAATGCATATCATTTGAGTTGCAATTGAGATGTATTTTATTGGTCTTCTGAATTCTCCTCGGCTAAGTCAATTAGTTTGAAATTTTTTTTTATTTGAAGCTATTATTCATGCTCGTTCTCTTGTGTCTTTCCTTTTCTTTTTGTTCGGGATGAACAAAGGTTTAAGTGTGGGGGAGTTGTTTGTCCCATTTTTTGTTGCGTTTTTCGTTGTTATTTTTCTTTTCTTTTCCCCCCATATTAGGTCGTTTAGATAGTTTTCGGTTTGTTTTTATATTTTATTATGCGTCTTCTTCTATTTCGGTTTTCTTTGTGTTTCACATGTTTTTTCCGGGTTCTCTTTTTTTTTGGTGTGCAGGTCGATTCGGGAGAATTTATTTTTTATGATATATGGACCGGGCGAACATCATTAAAGAGAGTGTTTTGTTAGCATTCCACAGGAGAAAGCGGAATCGATTTCCGAATCCAAGCGAGCGTAAACGAGCCCGAGACGTAAGAACGTGCACCGAAGCCAGCAGCTTTAGGCCTGCCCGCGGAGACCCTCGCGTTGCGGCAAGAACAAGCCTCACGCTCACGTCGCACCGTGCTGCTGCCATGTACTCGACAGAGCACTCACGAACCAGCCTCGCGCTGCGACAATGTGTGGCGCCGCGACTCCACCAGCTTCACGTCGTGTCCTTGCTTCACGCCACGGTGAGTTCCACGTACCGCGCCGCGCCGCTGCCGCGACATCGACAGAGGACCCTCACCTTCTCGCCGCGCCACGAACAGTGCCCCGCTGTGCCATACCCTTCTTTAGTGCCATGTAGCTGTGCCGCGCCGCGGAAACTGTTCTCTCCACGCCGCGCAAGGGCCTCGCGCCGCGGCACCTTCTTTCTCCATGCCGTGCTGCTACAACGCGCCCCGACACACTCACGCCCAACTATTCTCTCCACGCCGCGAGCATCCACAACGCCGCGGCACATCCATCCTTCACGCCGCGGCACGAGTTCAACGACGCGACACCTGCACGCTCGATTAAAAATTACCTCTCGTCCGGGTGAAAACCTAGGTCCGAGAACACGACGAAAAACTCCATTCTTCTCCTTTCTTCTCTTCTTCTTCTTCATTCTTTTTCTTCTTGAATTATTTTCTTCTCAATTTTTGTATCTAGAATTTTTTCTTGCATTTTAGGATTAAGCTTGTAATTCGTCTTCAGCACGTGAACTTGAGATTAATCGTAAGTTTCTTTTCTCTCTTGTTTAATTCATGAATAATGATTAAATTTGGAGAATTGATTTACTGTGTTGAATTCAATATGCTTAGCTAATTCCGATTGCCAGGGATAGGGAATGATTGTTCTTGTTCAACATATTTGTCGGGCCTAATGTGTTCATGCTTATGCGAGTGGAATTTATTCGAATTGATAGAATCTTGTTTGATTGGTTGATATAATCGAAGAGTGACACTTTGATCTTGCAATTAGAAATAATTGAATATTAATTAGTCGAGTCAGGGTTTTGTTGATTCGATATGATTAGTTGATTAATACTATTCTAGTTAAATTAGCGACTTTTTGAACCGAAAGGGACCTAGGCTCGCATGAGGTAGATAATTTCGTAACTGAATATGGTTTTGGGTTGAAATACGCGCTTGTCGATGAGCCGTCCCTTGTTACGAAAAGTTATTGGGATTGGGATAATTGTCCTGTGTCGTGTGCTTGAACTACGTCTATGTTCAATCCCTTGTTGCGAAAAGCTATTTGGAGCGAACTGCTAGATGTATAGGCGAGAGTGTCAATCTCGAACTGAACAATTGATAGCCCGACTTTGCTAGAACATGAATTAAGTATCCCCGATTCCCTAGCTCATCTGTCTTTGTTTCGTTTATATTTTAGGTAGATTATTGCTTTTATTTTATTTCTTAGTTGGTAATTGATTCCCCCTTATTTGTTGTAGCACAAATTGTTCTTTTTACCGAGTACTGAATCAAAAGATTCGTTCCCCGGGTCGATCTTACCGAGTACCAAGTTTCTCGTGTTTTTTCCTAGTTCGTGAGTGCTCTGTCGAGTACGTGGCAGCAGCGCGGTGCGACGTGAGCGTAAGGCTTGTTCTTGCCGCAGCGTGAGGGTCTCCGCGGGCAGGCCTAAAGTTGTTGGCTTCGGTGCACGTTCTTACGTCTCGGGCCCGTTTACGCTTGCTTGGATTCGGAAATCGATTCCAGTTTCTCCTGTGGAATGCTAACAAAACACTCTTTCTAATGATGTTCGCCCGATCCATATATCATAAAAAATAAATTCTCCCGAATCGACCTGCACACTAAAAACAAAGATAACCAGGAAAAAACACGAGAAACACAAAGAAAAACCGAAATAGAACAAGACGCATAATAAACTATAAAAACGAACCGAAATCTATCCAAACGACATAATATGGGGGAAAAGAAAAAAAATAACCACGAAAAACGCAACAAAAATGGGACAGAAACTCCCCCACACTTAAACCTTTGTTCGTCCCGAACCAAAAGAAAAGAAAAGACACAAGAGAACGAGCATGAATAATAGCTTCAAATAAGAAAAGTTTCAAATCAATTGACTTAGCCGAGGAGAATTCAAAAGACCAATAAAACACATCTCAATTGCAACTCAAATGATACGCATTGAAAAGACAAACTCTGAAGCACGAAGATATCATATATAATGCCTCACTCAGTTTCTGACATGGATGTGAAATGGAAACACTCAAATTGGTCGGCAATCACGTTTCAACATAAGCTTGCTTATTGTCTAATTCATACTCTAAAACAATCAAAGAACATGGACTCGCAAATCAAGAGGACTTATCGGGCTCAAGGTAGGCACTTGGGTAAGGGAAGGTCAAATATAGAGATAAAATGGCTAACATGAACAATCATACTCTCGAGTACATAACTACTCGAATATCTCGCCACCTATCCATAATCAACAAAAAACTGATCAATCCCCACCAAAATTCCATACACATTAGTACATGCTCAAGAATGATTGCAAATGAAATGCCTGGCGATAATAATTTTTCTTTTCTTTTTTTTTTCTAGGGGAATATTTTTTTTAACAAGAACGAATCATAAGGACGACATTCCCCAGGTTTAAACATTGGAGGTCATCCAAGTGTCCTGGGGTGGTTTCTCAATACTCATTACCCATCAAAATAAATCGACAAGTAAGAGGAGTAGAATCCTCTCCATTCATCTTGCGACTCCCCGAATTATTTTTTTCTTTCTTGTGTCAAGCACAACAAATGCAATTAAACCAAGTTCAACCTCATTCGAACATATAGACGCTCTGTCATCATCATACAATATTCTGTCAAATCTCAAATATTTCGAATAAAACAGTTGACAAGGAACATGGCTAAAGGCTCAACAGGCTACTAATGACAATATAACTTTAAGGGTCAATAAAGGCTAGAACGAGCAATGTCAACGAAATGCCTCAATCATTTTCACGAACCACAACTTCAATCGATTTATTTCAAAACAGACTCAAAGCAAGTTTTGATCAACAAAATTCCGACCAAATCTCACAGAAACAAAACAAGGCTCAAACCTCACAAGGTGTGCAAACTGGGAAGTCAATACAAAGACTTAGCAATATCATATAATGGACAAATACTAGCATCTAACACAAAACTTAAAACAACTGACTCAAGGAAAAGACAGACTAAAAGAAACAAAAAGAGAAAAGGGTGTGCAAACTGAATATTCCTCGAGGAGAAAAAGCATCACGGTGCAAGTCCTTCGCCCATGCTCCAATCCCCAATAGATACGTCCTGCCCAAAAAAACCACAAAAACTCTAAACCTCCCATTATTCAAAGATAAAAGAAAAGGCATAAGAGAAAATGAACAAGAAAGCAATAAATATCACTTGGGTTGCCTCCCAAGAAGAGCTTGTTTTACGTCATTAGCTTGAAGAACCTGAAGAGAACTCAACCAGGATCCAAAAAAGTGACGATCGTGCCATGCCTTCGTGTTTTCCAGAAGTGGTAGCATGGAAAGCTTGGCGAGAAGGTTGACATAGTGGATTCGGGTGGCGATGTTCTTGTTGAAGCGGGCTCGGGCACGAGCAATCCCCAACTCTAGACGTAGAGATTTTTCCACCCGAGCTCTATCGTCATCCTCTGGAAGTATAAGTGTTGGGTTCTGTTAGGAACGTCAAACAACATGCACAATATTGAACTTTATC
>CACSLK010027624.1:2402848-2433588 GCA_902706635.1 Striga hermonthica | reverse complement strand
TATTGCATAAATAAATAAATTGCAAACATATGTACTTTGACCGAAACATGATTTCCAGATCAAAATGGAATTGATAGAAACTGCAAAACACGGCTTTTACAGCATACCTCTAACAATAAGCTCATCTGTTGAGCAAATCGAACTGAATCCACCCCACTTCGTAACACAGTGTAAGGGCTTCGGAGACGGATGCTCCAACTCGTAGGTGGGAGGAGGGACTTGTGATTTGTCCTCCTCCTCTGGTGTATCATTCTCGGCTCGTGGGAGTGTGTCATCTTCTTCTTCGGCCTCGCACAATTTCTTCACGATACGGGCTTGAATATCAAGCATGAAGTGGGGTTTGTCGACTTGTGCCTCAATAGAGTCGAGACGTACAGTGAGGCTCTCTATTTGTGTGCTCAGTCGAGCACATCCGAGCTCAATCTCTCCTTCCCGGTTTGCTCAGGCCATCATCCAATCGAGGATAAGGTCAAGCTTGGCATTGTAGCCCGAAGAGTCATCCCCTAGCCCATTGAAGTGCAAGGGTGCTAGATGGGGGTCCACAACCTTGGGCTCATCGGCCTGGGACTCGATAGAGTCAATGTTCCTTGCTAGACTCTCCACTTGCTTGCTCAAACGGGCACATTTGAGCTCCATCTTCTCCTCTCGTTTTGCTTGGGCCATCAATCGATCTAGGATGAGATCAAGTTTGGCATTGTAGGCGGCCTCTTCTTCTCGAGCTGATTTGGACTCTATGAAATCAAGAATCTGGTCGAGCATCTCGTTAAACTTATGGGACTCATAAGTTGGCTCAACTGAAAATGATGCCAGCACTGCTCGAAATAGTACGGATAAGATTGGGTGTGGTACCGGCGGAATAGCTCGGTTTATTGTTCCAAGAGGGGTAGTGCAGGGAGGAGTACACGTGATTGAAGTTCATTATACCTGCACACCAAGATAGAACAACCACGTGTAGCCACGAAAAAAAAAAAAGAAAACAAAGAAAACAAAAACAAAATAGACAAAAAGAAAACGAAGAAGCACTAAAGAAAGAACAAAAACACGAAAAAAATGAAAAAATAAAGAGAAACACAGAAAATAAAATCAATACCAAGACTAAGTATCCTACTTGCCGTCCCCGGCAACGGCGCCAAATTTGTTGTAGCATAAATTGTTCTTTTTATCGAGTACCGAATCAAAAGATTTGTTCTCCGGGTCGATCTCAAGAGGAATACTGTTCGGAGTTTAGCTTCGATATTGATAACACACAAAAAGAAAATAAATCCTAACCATTCTTATCAAATAAGGGGGCATCAATTACCAACTAAGAAATAAAATAAAAGCAATAATCTACCTAAAATATAAACGAAACAAAGACGGAGAAACTAGGGAATCGGGGATAATTAATTCAAGTTCTAGCAAAGTTGGGCTTTCAATTGTTCAGTTCGAGATTGACACTCTCGCATATACATCTAGCTGTTGGCTCCCAATAGTTTTTCGCAACAAGGGATTGAACTTAGACGAGCAAGTTCGAGCACACGACACAGGCCAATTATCCTAATCCCAATAACTTTTCGTAACAAGGGACGGGTCATCGACAAGCGCGTATTTGAACCCAAAACCATAGACTATTCAGTTACGAAATTATCTACCTCATGCGAGCCTAGGTCTACGAATTCTTCCCCTTTCGGTTCAAAAAGTCGCTAATTTAACTAGAAGAGTATTAATCAACTCGAACCAACAAAACCCTAACTCGACTAATCAATATTCAATTATTTCTAATTGCAAGATCAAAGTGTCACTCTTCGATTATATCAACCAATCAAACAAGATTCTATCAATTCGAATAAATTTAACTCGCATAAGCACGAACACATTAGGCCCGACAGATACGTTAAACAAGAACAATCATTCCCTATCCCTAGCAATCGGAATTAGCAAAGCATATTGAATTCAACACAGTAAATCAATTCTCCAAATTTAATCATTATTCATGAATTAAACAAGAGAGAAAAGAAACTTACAATTAATTTTAGTTCACGTGCTGAAGACAAATAACTAGCTTAATCCCAAAAGGCAATAATACATTCTAGATACAAAAATTGAGAAGAAAATAATTAAGAGAAGAAAAAGAATGAAGAAGAAGAAGAGAAGAAAGGAGAAGAATGGAGTTTTTCGTCGTGTTCTTGGACCTAGGTTTTCACCCGGTCGAGAGGTAATTTTTAATCGAGGCCCCGTCCGCATATATATAGGCGTGCAAGTGTCGCGTCGTTGAAATCCTAGTACGGCGTGAAGGATGGATGTGTCGCGGCATGGTGGAGACTCCCGGCGTAGAGAGAACAGTTGGGCGTGAGTGTGTCGGGGCGCATTGTAGTAGCACGGCGTGAGAAAGAAGGTGCCGCGGTGCGAGGCCCTTGCGCGGCGTTGAGAGAACAGTTGTCGTGGCGCGGCACAGCTACACAGCGCGGAAGAAGGGTATAGCACAGCGGGGCACTGTTCGCGGAGCGGTGTGAAGGTGCGGGTCCTCTGTCGATTTCGCGGCAGCGGCACGGCGCTGTACGTGGAACTCACCGCGGCGTGAAGCAAGGACACGTCGTGAAGCTGGTGGAGTCGCGGCGCCACACATTGACACGGCGCGAGGCTGGTTCGTGAGTGCTCTGTCGGGTACATGGCAGCAACGCGTTGCGACGTGAGAGTAAGGCTTTTTCTTGCCGCAGCGTGAGGGTCTCCGCGGGTAGGCCTAATGCTGCTGGCTTCGGTGCACGTTTTTACGTCTCGGGCCCGTTTACGGTCGCTTGGATTCAGAAATCGATTCCGCTTTCTCCCGTGGAATGCTAACAAAACACTCTCTTTAATGATGTTTTCCCAGTCCATATATCATAAAAAATAAATTCTCTCGAATCGACTTGCACACCAAAAACAAAGAGAACCCGGAAAAAACACGAGAAACACAAAGAAAATCGAAATAGAACAAGACGCATAATAAACTATAAAAACAAACCGAAAACTATCTAAGCGACCTAATATGGGGAAAAAAAGAAAAGAAAAATGACCACGAAAAATGCAACAAAAATGGGACAAACAGCGGTATAGGAGCGTAGCGGTGAAAGACAGGCGAGCGGGGTCACATTTGTTTGTCTTAATTATTGTTTATGCTTGCACTTTATTATTATTATATGATGTCAAACTAATATATTGTTTTGGAATTTGATTCGGATTATGTAACTGGATTATTATGCATGCTTTGATTATGAATTGGATTTGAGTAATCTTAGTAATATTTGAATTCATCATTGCGCATGTTTTATTTGTTTGACATGAAGTGTTAATCTAGGATGATTTATTCACAGTGGTTGACTTAAGATGATCTGTGAAAATAAACTTTGATTTTTGAAAAAATATTCGGTATTTTCTAAGAGAAAAAAATGGGGCATTACAGTAGGTTAGGAAATGGGAGTCTTTTGTGTAATTTCTAGTTTTAATGAGCCAAACACTTTCTGGAATGAAAGAGTACTGAAGGAAGAGCGGGATGCTCTCCTGAAGGTTCAATTTTGTTTTAAATTGCTTATGCATTACTGTGAATATTCATTGTTAACAGTTAAGCAAAATTTAGTATCTCCCTAAATATTTTGTCAACTATTAGAATAGGAGGAGTGGGGTACTCATTTTGAGGTAGACGAGGGGAGGTTTCTGATTGAGGGTTGGGTAGAGGATTACTTGGGTTTTCTTTTGAGAGTCTCTAGCATTATTATTAGGGGTGATGGATGTTGTGACTGTTGACTTAGTCTTGAAGAGAAGAAGGATTACGTTGCTTTTATTCAATCTCCATTCAAACCCTCAGCTAGGTTTCCATTCGAGTGTCAGATGCTCTTTTAGCAAAATTCCTATCCATATGACCCAACATGCCACAATAACGACATAGACTCACCAGTCATTCATACTTGAACTACACTATGATCTTTTTTCCCCCAGTTTTATTTTAGCACATGTGAGAAGGGGCTGTTGAAGATCAACAGAATCCAGCAGCCTGATACATTTAACTGCTAGATTTTCTCCTTCTGGAACGGGTACATTATTTTTTTTTAATGCTCTTTGTTTGTCCCATTTTTGTTACGTTTTTCTTGATTATTTTCCTTGTCTTTTTCTCCCATTTTATGTTTTTTGTGATCGTTTCGGTTCGTTTTATTTCGTTTCGTGTGTTTTCATTTATTTAGAGTCTTTATGTATTTTTGGTTATTTTCTTCGTTTTTTTCGTTTCTTGTTTTCGTCTAGTGTTGTGCAGGTCAGGTGCCTCATTTAACTACAATCTGGAGGAGAGAAAATATTTGGCGAGTTAGATTCATAAAGCGATTCGTCGACGAGTTCAAACGAGTCCCAATTATTAGACCGTGCAAATCCATAGCTTGCCCCAGACTCGTGCCATGTTGGTACCACGAATAGCACCTCGCCCCATTACGTAGCTCCTTCACGTCGTGAGACGGCTCCGACAGTCCAACAGCACGCCGGCAACTTACTCCACTTTCTCTCCTCCTCACTGTGACCATCCATTACGCGTCAACGGACACCGCGCCATGCCAAGCTCGTCGTGCCACCGCAAGCACTCAGACATTCTTCACGGCATGACAAGCCTCCATGGCTCGCCAATCTCCTCTACACGCTGTCACAGCATTCCCCGAACATCACCGTGAGCGGCAAGTACCTCAAACATTCCGGCCGCGCCGCGAAGCCTTGTCATGCCGTGAAGAACCCAGCCGTCGCGCCGCGAAGAGAACAGCCGCCGCGCCATGGAGCTGCGTCGTACCGCGAAGAGAACAGCCGCCGCGGCGTGGAGCTGTGTCGCGCCGCAGAGAATCCCTCCTTCACGCCGCGCAGGACTTCTACGCCGCTGCAAGCTTCATCCCCGCCATGAGATTTCCGCCCACCTGCTGCAACATAACCTCGTCGCGCACCCAGAAATCCTTGGCCGCGGCCGTGGCGAACAAAACAGATTCGAGCCACCAGTACTTCAGAGCTGAATTCTCGCGGCCGTGGAGCTTCCCTTCACTGCGGCCAGCGAACCTTCTCGCGGCCGCAGAAGCTGCGAAATCAGATTTTAAAAATCAGATTTTGGCCGACTTTCGGATTCATTCCCAACCTAGGTATTTTTTGATATTTTTCGTTCCTGAGTTGAGAAGAAGAAAAAACTGTTCTTTCTACTCTTCTCTTTTAATAATTGGGGACGGAGCTCACGGATTGGATTTCAGATTTAGCTATTTCTTTCGGATTAATCTTGTTTACCAGATTATTTCTCGATCTCCATTAATTGTAAGTTTCCTATATATTTAATCTATGAATATGATGGCTTTGATTATGGATGTTTGTGTTAATTATCCGATCATGAGTAGCTAAATTAATCTGCTAGGGAATAGGGGATGATGTTTTGATTTCGTTTGTGCTTTTCGGGCTTGAGATTGTTCAATTTTTGCGAGTTGGTATTTATCTAGGGTTTTTCGATTATCAGGCTCGAGTTTTGCGAATTGTTGAAGGGTGACACTTCAACGTCCAATTATTTTAATTGAGTTCGTTTAATTCATGCATGATTTTATATAAAATTCTAAATGACTAGTTGACTAATCACCTTCTAGTCTTCTTTAATCCGCTTTTTGAACCGAAAGGGGAGGAGTCGGTCGAAATAGGCTCGTATGAACTAGGCTTGTTCGTAGTTGTATTGCCTAAGCGTTAATTTAATTGTTAATTTGTTGTTTAAGCTTGTTCTCTTGTTACGAAAAGTTATTGAGAATGAAAACTTGAACGCTTTGTTATTCAAATCCCTTAACCGAACAATTACTTGCCCATCTATTGAATTCTCGAGTCAAAACGGATATCCCCGACTCCCTAGCTCATTTAATCCTATTTGTTCTTCATATTTGCTTGCTACTATTACTGTTTAATTTAATTATTTACAGTAGTTGATAATTCAAAAAACCAATCCAATCTTTTGAATTAGATATGTTTAGGAATTTTATTTCTTTTATTTTTTTTTTGTTCTTGAATAAACGCGCATTATATTCCGGCTAACCTTCCTCGTGAGACACGACCCGGTGTCGAATCTTTCGATTCTACTCCGGTAAAAATATTTACAACAAAATTGGCGCCGTTGCCGGGGAAGGTTTAGGTTTATTTTGTGCACTTATTCATTTTATTTTTCGTGTTTCTCTTGTTTTCTTTTTATTTGTTTAGGTGTTAGTTCTTTGTTTTCTTTTGTTTTCATTTTATTTTCTCTTTTTTACCGTTGGTGCTCGTAACCTTTTCGTTGTTTGAGTGTATGCGTACCAGGAGTGGACGTATACTATCCCCAAAAACAAGTCAGTTAACGAGAGTTTGAGGGAGTTGTTAGAAGAGCTGACCCTCGAATAACCCGAAAAAGGCGAGCTTTCTCCCAAGTCATCTGAGGGGAGTACTTTGAACATGGCTCAACAACAACAACAACAACCTCCTCGCAATGTCCTCCGAGACCTGGCCCAACCTATGATCGGGCCAACCATCTCTTGCATCCAGTTGTCACAAGTCGCCCGCAACTATGGGCTGAAGGTGATCCAATACAATTAGCTCCCATCATTCCACGGGCTCGCCAACGAGGACCCACTCCACTTCCTCTGGGAGTTTTACAACGTCCTCCAGACGTTCCCTTTACACGGGCTGAGTGAAGACGAGCTAAAGATGCGGTGCTTCCCGGAGACATTAAAAGACCGAGCCAAGGCGTGGCTCATGACCCTCGCCCCGGATTCTCTCACAACCTGGGCAGAGACATACTCCAAATTCGTCGGGAAGTACTACTCCCACCAAAAGACTCAGGACATCCGGTCCCAGATTGTCTCTTTTGCTCAACTGCCACACGAGCCTCTTCACGAGGCCTGGGAACGTTTCAAGGACCTCCAGAGGCAGTGCCCCCACCACAACCTTTCTCCCGGATTATTTTCAAATTGTTTTTACGACTCCCCCCACCAGAACCTGCAGTACATGGTGGACAATGCAGCCTGAGGGGATATGGGGCTAAGACGGCTGAAGAGATGATTGCAATCTACGAGACAATGAGTGCTAATTCGTCTCAGAAAAGCATCAGAGGGAAGAGGGCCACGGTGAATGAGGTAGGATCGAGCAACAATGCCATGGCCCAACAGTTTGCCGAGCTCACGGAGCAGATACGACTATTGAATGCTCGAAGCTCCTCACCGATCCAGGCTATGTCCGTGAGTGCTTGTGGAGCATGTGGAGTACAGGAACACAGTTCTGAGGTGTGCCCTATGGCTATCGAGCAAAATTGTGGGGGGCAAGGAGTTGAACTGAACGCTGTGCAAGGGTACCAGAACAGACCCGGGAATGACCCATACTCGAACAAATATAATCCCAGGTAGAGAAACCACCCAAGCTTCTCCTGGTCGAACAACAACTATCAGCAGCCACCTCAGCCTAACTTTGTACCTCATCAACAGCAACAACAACCTAGGGGAATGTTAAGGCTGCCAGCCTCCGAAATCGGACCAACCCCACCAGGCATGAACGACAAGATAGACAAGATTCTAAACTTTATCACTAACCAGGACGCGTCCATTAAGCGTCTCGAGACGCAAGTGGGCCAGCTGGCCACACGGGTGGGGAACATTGAAACTGAAATGGATAAAGGGAAGCTGCCGAGCCAGCCGGAGCACGCAAAGTCGGTTACAGTGATCTTGCCCGAGCTAAAGAGCCCAAAGAAAGAAGAACAGAAAGCAGAGACCCCAGTTATACCGTCACCTGAGCCTACTTTACACAGGGCCCCGACCCCATACAGACCGAGGATTCCATCCCGAGTCGCTTTTTGGAGGAGAAGGACCGTAAGCTGATGCAAGACCTCCATGCCATGTTGGCTAAGGCCAACGTTGATTTATCTCCTCCCGACGTGATGAAGAAAATCCCGGCCTACGCAAGATTTTGCAAGAAAGTAGAAACGAGTAAGAGGCGGGTAGAGAGTGACGATGGGGTGATTATATGCGAGGCAGCCAGTCTCTTCAGGCATGACTTGCCACGGAAAGAAAAAGATCCCGGGGGATTCATGATTGATATAGCCTTCGGGAGTGAGAAGAAGGCCTCGGGGATGCTCGACCTTGGAGCAGGCATAAATCTCATGCCCCTTTCTATTTATCGACGACTTGGGCTCGACGGTTTGAAGCCCACCAGAATGCGCATACAGCTCGCTGACCGCTCGCTCCGTCAACCCGAGAGAATTGTAGAGGACGTACTTGTTCGAGTTAGGAAGTTGATTGTGCCTGTTGACTTCGTTGTGTTAGATGTGGGAGAAGTGCAAGAGAATGAGACGAGTCACACCATCCTCCTCGGGCGACCGTTCATGGCAACCACGAACACGATGATCGACGTCAAGAGTGGGACGCTGAACATGACGGTGCTGGGCGAGTCCGTTGCCATTTCTATTCGAGAGACCAAGCCTGAGCCGCAGGCACATTTGGTGGAGGAATGCATGTCCATTAGGGCGATCGAGCAGTTGGTTGCCGAAGCGTGTGAGAGAGCTTACGCGAAGAGGTCTTTACATGACCGAGCTTGTGTTGAGAAAGTATGCCAGACTGACCGCCACACTACACCACCCCAGCCGAGTTCCAGAGAGTTGCCCCGATCCCAATGGGGCGAGAGATTTGAGCTAATGGAGGCCCACCACTGTTCGGGGCCTGACTACCTCCACCCTCCACGAGCACCACCGGATTCACAGTGACTAGTCTAGTCACTGTGCCCTGTACGTTTGTATCTTTTCCTTTCTCTTTATTTTCGTATTTGGTTTAGTGTCTTTGTTTTTCTTTCTTGTTGGTTGATTATATGGGTAACTTTCCTTGCACTGATGATCGACAATGGGGACATTTTTCGGTTTTAAGTGTGGGGGAGTTTTTGCATGATTATGTGCTTATATGGTTGATCAGGTCTAGGTCTTGTAGGTTGTTTTCATTTTCTATTTTCGTTTGAGTGTCTTTTCTTGAGTCCGTTTGTCTGTTTCTCGAGTATGGATTATAGTGATTTTGAGATTTGTTGAGGATTGTTGATGATGTTGAGGAGATGTGATGATGATCATGATTAGTATGCTTTGATGAACTTGATGTTGCATTTTGTTGGACATTTATTTACCTTATGAGAGGTTTGAGCCTTATTTCATTTCTTGAGAGATATTGGTCGGATTCTTTGTTGATCAGAACTTGCTTTTAGTCTGTTTTGAAATGAAGTGATTGAAGTAGTGAATTGTGAAAATGATTGAGGCATTTCTTTGACATTGCTCGTTTGACCTTTTTCTTTGACCCCTGATGTGAAATATTCATTACTAGCCCGTTGAGCCTGAACCTATTTCTTGTCAACCGTATTGACTGAATTTCTTGGGACTTGACAGTTTAGTTATTTTGATGACGGAGCTTTTGTTTTTTGTTGGATAAAGGGTATAAGTTATTTGAGTTGCATTTTGGGTACTCCGAAAAAAAAATAATAATTATAATAAATGGGGACTCGCAAGACGGACGGAAAGGATTCTACTCCACTTACTCGTGGAATTTTTCACGAGTAATGAGTATTGGGAAACAACTCTAGGAAACTTGGATGGCCTCTAATGGTTAAACCTAGAGAATGTTGTCCTTACGTCTCGGTTTTGTTAGGAAAAAGCAAACCCCCTTTAAAAAAAAAAAGAAATAATAATTAAAAAAAAAAAAGAGAAAAAGTTGAGTACTTGAAGTGCAATTCAGTTGAGCATATATGAATGTTGCATGAGTTTTGATGGGAATGATTGATGTTGTGCTGATTTTGGATAGGTGGTGGGATTTTTGAGTAGTTTATATGCTCGAAGATGTGATTGTTTATTTGAGTCATTCTATCATTATATTTTTCCTTCCCTGATGCCTACACTGCAACCCGAAAGTCCTTTTGATTTACAATTCATTATTTTGATTGTTTTAGAGTAAGAATTGACAATAAGCAAGCTTATGTTGATGCATGATGATCGACCAATTTGAGCGCCCCAGTTTTATATTCATGAAGAAATGGAGTGAGGCATTTATATATTCCCGTGCTCGAGTGTTGTCTTTTCAAAATGTGCATTCGAGTGTAGTTGAGGTATGCATGATTGGTCATTGGAAATCTCCTCAACTGAGTTAATTAATCTGAGGCTTGTCTTATTTGAACTGTTATCCATGCTCGTTTGCTTGTTTTCATTTCTTTTCTTTTCTTTGTTCGGGACGAACAAAGGTCTTAGTGTGGGGGAGTTGTTTGTCCCATTTTTGTTACGTTTTTCTTGATTATTTCCTTGTCTTTTTTTCCCATTTTATGTTTTTCGTGATCGTTTCGGTCCGTTTTATTTCGTTTCGTGTGTTTTAATTTATTTAGAGTCTTTATGTATTTTCGGTTATTTTCTTCGTTTTCTCCATTTTTGTTTTCGTCTAGTGTTGTGCAGGTCAGGTGCCACATTCAACTACAATCTGGAGGAGAGAAAATATTTGGCGAGCTTGATTCATAAAGGGATTCGTCGACGAGTTCAAACGAGTCCCAATTATTAGACCGTGCAAATCGATAGCTTGCCCCAGACTCGTGCCATGTTGGTACCAGGAATAGCACCTCGCCCCATTACGCAGCTCCTCCACGTCGTGAGACGGCTCCGACAGTCCAACAGCACGCCGGCAACTTACTCCACTTTCTCTCCTCCTCACTGTGACCATCCATCACGCGTCAACGGACACCGCGCCATGCCAAGCTCGCCGTGCCACCGCAAGCACTCACATCACGCCGCGGCACCTTGCTCGTCATCCCCGCTGCTGCACAAGCCTCCATGGCTCGCCACTCTCCTCTACACGCTGTCACAGCATTCCTCGAACATCACCGTGAGCGGCAAGTACCTCAGACATTCCGGCCGCGCCGCGAAGCCTTGTCATGCCGTGAAGAACCCAGTTGTCGCACCGCGAAGAGAACAGCCGTCGCGCCGTAGAGCTGCATCGTGCCGCGGAGAATCCCTCCTTCACGCCATGCAGGACTTCCACGCCGCTGCAAGCTTCATCCCCGCCGTGAGATTTCTGCCCACCTGCTGCAACATAACCTCGTCGCGCACCCAGAAATCCTTGGCCGCGGCCGCGACTTCTCCTCCCGCGGCCGTGGCGAACAAAATAGATTCGGGCCACCAGTACTTCAGAGCTGAATTCTCGCAGCCATGGGACCTCTCGCGGCCGCGGAGCTTCCCTTCGCCGCGGCCAGCGAACCTTCTCGCGGCCGCGGAAGCTGCGAAATCAGATTTTAAAAATCAGATTTTGGCCGACTTTCGGATTCATTCCCAACCTAGGTATTATTTGATATTTTTCGTTCCTGAGTTGAGAAGAAGAAAAAACTGTTCTTTCTACTCTTCTCTTTTAATAATTGGGGACGGAGCTCACAGATTGGATTTCAGATTTAGCTATTTCTTTCGTATTAATCTTGTTTACCGGATTATTTCTCGATCTCCATTAATTGTAAGTTTTCTATACATTTAATCTATGAATATGATTGCTTTGATTATGGATGTTTGTGTTAATTATCCGATCATGAGTAGCTAAATTAATCTTCTAGGGAATAGGGGACGATGTTTTTATTTCGTTTGTGCTTTTCGGGCTTGAGATTGTTCAATTTGTGCGAGTTGATATTTATCTAGGGTTTTTCGATTATCAGGCTCGAGTTTTGCGAATTGTTGAAGGGTGACACTTCAACGTCCAATTATTTTAATTGAGTTCGTTTAATTCATGCATGACTTTTTATAAAACTCTAAATGACTAGTTGACTAATCACCTTCTAGTCTTCTTTAATCGGCTTTTTGAACCGAAAGGGGAGGAGTCGGTCGAAATAGGCTCGTATGAACTAGGCTTGTTCGTAGTTGTATTACCTAGGCGTTAATTGAATTGTTAATTTGTCGTTTAAGCTTGTTCTCTTGTTACAAAAAGTTTTTGAGAATGAAAATAGGTTATTCAAATCCCTTAACCGAACAATTACTTGCCCATCTATTGCATTCTCGAGTAACGGATATCCCCGACTCCCTAGCTCGTTTAATCCTATTTGTTCTTCGTATTTGCTTGCTACTTTTACTGTTTAATTTAATTATTTGCAGTAGTTGATAATTCAAAAAACCAATCCAATCTTTTGAATTAGATATGAATAGGAATTTTATTTCTATTATTTTTTTTGTGTTCTTGAATAAACGCGCATTATACTCCGGCTAACCTTCCTCGTGAGACACGACCCGGTGTCGAATCTTTGGATTCTACTCCAGTAAAAATATTTACAACACTCTTCCATTCTTCAGGCCAACCTCTGCATAAATCTAATTTAATGAAATATGCCAAGCCTGGACCCAAAGTCCATTTTAAAAATCTGGGCGATCTCCAGAAATGTTTTATTTCCATTCTTTAAGAACTAAGAAGTGATTCTTGAAAGCCTTGTTGTGCCTTTCACTCACCTTGTCTTTATCGGCTGCTTCAAAGAATATGAATTGGAAAAACTTTGGGCGCAACTATCTGACAATCACTATTGACCTAACCTGCAAAATTTGCCCAATGGCCCGCTTAAGCCATAGTAGATACGCTCTTTTCTTCCCAATAATCTTCTCACAAAGGCTCTGGCTACATTCATCATAGTTATGTTATATTTCGCTTGAAGCGATCGAGATTACAACAATTTCTTTTTCTGATAGTTTGAAGGATCCAACTTTTTAATTAGTCCTTCCTCCACGGACATGGGCAAACTGGGTAAGCTACAAGCAAAGATAGAGCAAGAGGAAACCATGCTACACGGGAATGGGAATGAATCAAACTTATGATAGGAATAAAGTAGGTACGAAGACAAACCTGCTACATACTGAGGTACCATACACCCATTATAGAAGAAGAAAGATAGCATGCAATCCAACTCTCAGACCACAAACTCGAACTCCAAGAACAAGAGAATATCTATAAATGTTAGATATAGATAAACATTCAATAAACAAAACATGATAAATTTTAAATCATCGTTGAAAGTATTTTAAAGAGTGAACTACATGTACATAAAAAATTAACGGCATGATTGTTTACAAATTAGTTTACTCACATTTATTTCATACTCAATATCTAACTCAACTTTAACTCAATTCCACTATCATAAATATTATTTACATAATTAGTCTTTCCTCCATGGACACGGGCAAACTGGGTAAGCTACAAGCAAAGACAGAGCAAGAGGAAACCATGCTACACGGGAATGGGAATGAATCAAACTTATGATAGGAATGAAGTAGGTACGAAGACAAACGTGCTACATACTGAGGTACCATGCACCCATTATAGAAGAAGAAAGATAGCATGCAATCCAACTCTCAGACCACAAACTCAAGCTCCAAAAACAAGAGAATATGTATAAATGTTAGATATAGATAAACATCAATAAACAAAACATGATAAATTTTAAATCATCGTTGAAAGTATATTAAGGAGTGAACTACATGTACATAAAAAAATTAAGGGCATGATTGCTTACAAGTTAGTTTACTCACATTTATTTCATACTCAAAATCTAACTCAATTTTAACTCAATCTCACTATCATAAATATTATTTACATAATTAAATGAGATAATTACGCCTACCACAATCCCACAGACATTTATTTGCACTCTTACGAGTCAATATAAGTATTAGCAAATATGCCAAATCTTGTATTTTTAATTGCAAACGTATGCAACTCTCTCTCTCTCTCTCTCTCTCTCTCTCTCTCTCTCTCACTCTCTCTCTCTCTCACACACACACACACACAGACATTATCGTATCTCCATCCCCCCTCCGTAGAAAATTGTTGCTAAAAATCACTCGGATTTTTAACGACATCTGAACTTCACACGCCACCCACAACCGGAAGCTCAAGGAACAGCCGCCCTCCGCTTATCTTCGCCTCCGCCAGAATTCTGCATGCATTCTGCAAATCCCTAATGCCACTTTTCATCTTCTAGCGTTATACGTATGCAACCGAGCGCATTATCAAATTTCGTGTCCTTGTTTGACTGCTCGCGCAGGCGATCGTGACCTAGGAGTCGGAGGTGGGTGGGGGAGGTCGATCGACGGCGAGGACCGCGGAGGAGGCGGATTCGTCTTCATCGTGATCGGAGAATTCCTGCCGTCGATAAGGTCCTCGTCTTCATTGAAGTGGTCAGGGCGGTGGGGTTATCGACGAAGGCCATCGGAGAATTAGATGGTTATGTTTTAGTTTAGTGGAGGACCAAACCAGACTGTATATATGTTGTATATATGTAGTATATGTATACCTTTTCTTGTTGTTGTATAGTTTTTCGCATATATATTGTTTATTGATTTTTTTTTTACACTGGCTGAGTTTGGGGTGAAAGATTAGAATTGAAAACCATAAGGATCGGTATGATCCCAAGTATATATAGTATATTGTTTGTATAAATATTGTTTATTGATTGAGTTGTTTTTAAAAAAAAAAAAAAAAACGTTTATAGCGTATGTTTGTGGTATATATTCTACATATATGTAGTATATTTATTCGAAAATAATTATTTGACTGGTGAATATGACCGAAAATATCAAAAAGATTATACCAATCAAATTCCCTATTTTTTCGCAGACCAATCAAATTCCCTATTTTTTCGCAGTCTACTCTTCGTGAAGTAAGATTTTTGTTGCTTACCATGTGAGAAAAAATTCTTACCATGTGAGAGAAATTAGTTTAATTGGTATCAGTTATGGAAATCAAGAAAGAGAAACTGATAATGTGCATGTTTCCTAATTATTTGCTCAAGATATGGTAAGTGTCCAATTTTTTTCTCTCACTTAAATGCACTTGAAAAGGTAGTCTTACAAATATTCTCTCTCCCTTTGTACATGCAAATAATTTAAATTCTTGTGGTAAACAAAAAATTTCACCTAATTAAATAATACAAACTAATCATCCTTACACATTACATCAACTTTAATTCACTAATCATCCACTCACATAATTTTTAACTACCTATCATTTTCAATCATTTCCAATCATTTATCTCATACTTTTACATCAAATCAATTATAATCATTTTATTTTAAATATTATTTTAATACATTTTCAATATTCCACTAACAACTAACCATATCAAATTTTACAAAATTAATTATAGTTAACCAAAAAAAACTCATTTTAGATTGATTAATAGATAAACAAGTGCGCCCTAAATAATTATATTGTAATTACATTTGTAAGTAGGTGAACCATGAAAAAAATAAAAGTAAACAAACAAATAGTAAAGTAGTTTCAATTTATTTTTTAAGATTGTTAGTGCAACTTTCCCCTCATTCTTCCAGTTGGGAGCGATGCCGAATTCTTCCAGTTGGGAAATTTGATCTTTAATCTTCGATTCCTTTATCCTTCGATTCCTTCCTTGTTTTCTAGTTTCTCAGCTTAGTGTTGATTCTCTTATTTCTGGTTTCTCCCTTTCTTTTGCTTCTCGAAACCCTAGCCTTGTTGTCGTATGTGTCTTAACAACGATTTAAAGTTGAGTTTATGGGATAATTTTAAGTGGTTTGAACGTAAAGCATGTAAGGGTTGTTCAACAATGGCCCCGGTCCGAGGTGAACCGAGGTGAAAAGCCTTTATAGGCTGTTACATGTTGCATATTCATGAATTCGGGGGTCCCCGTACAAATGTCATAGGCTCGCTATTTATAGTAGCTTTTTCGATAGCTACATTGGTATTCGTGTATTATTTTTCGTATAAAGTAACTTTTTGGTGGGCGGTTGGAGCAGTGGGTCCCACGTGAATGATGACGAATCTCGTAGATTGTGATATGTGTGTGTAGGCGCCTTGTCACCTGCTTTAGGAGGTGACGACCTCGGTTTCAGTTGACCTCGGCAGGTGATGACCTTGATTTAAGTTAACGTCGGTAAGTGTAGGTCACTTCGGTCTTCGGTAGTTCGGACCGGTTCATTGCGTGGACTGGTGAGGCTTCGGATCACGTCGGTTCAATAGTTAATTTCACTTAACATGATGATTGAAACTTCTTAATGGTGTTTTGCCGAGTCGGATGATAACAGAGAGGCCCCCAATATCGGTGGGCATACGGAGTGATGATCATCGATATTGCCAAACATCTAGAGGCTCCGAATCGGTAAAAAGTTAGCGGCTGAGTGTTCGTCATATTCGGTCTCCCGACATAACCGAGGTAACCGAAGTGAGTTGCTTGTTTCGAAGTGCAGATTAAATTCTGAGGTGAAAACACTTGGTAAAATTAAAGCAATTTACGGGCGGTCGCGACAAGAGGGATGTGAACAGACGTAACGGTCGACGATTTAATGTCAGAATGAACGGTCGCGTCATAATGGTCTTAAATGAGGTAACGGTTGATTTTAATAGGGTGCCACATGTAACAGTAGGTGCCTGCGAAACGAAAAGGTGGCGCCGATTGGGATTTAGGAGTCGCGTCGGTTATACGCGCCCCCAATTAAGGCCTCCAACGGTCAAAAATGGGAAGTTATAAATAGGGTTTCACAGTATCTGATCGAGCTTTCTTCACTTTCGCTTCAATTTTTGAGCTTTTGCATCCAGTAATATTATTGTTGAAATTCCTTTGAGAGTTCGAGAGTCATTTCCTGCGCTTGTGTGTTTGTGGATTTTTCGGTAAGTTTCTTATTTAATTATTCCTTTATTTCTTTAGCATTCGGTTTTGTTGTGCCATGGCGCCGAAAGGAAAGGGTAAGGCGGTGGCGAGTTCTTCTAGTACCGAATCGGTTCCCTTGGATGTGTATCATGATTCGCAGTTGGTCGAATTGGCCTTTGAGTATCATCGGTGGGATCCGATGTTGGTAGGACATTTGGATATTAAGCCCGATGATGAAGATGGCGATCGGGTAGTCGAAGAGAACGCGGCCGATATTGAGGTGCCTCACTGGAGGAGACCGGTGAGGACGTGGCCTGATCCTGCGGTCGATTTTGAAGGTGAGCCAAGCATTCTAACTGATGCTGATATGGTGATGCTTCGGGAGCAGATTCGGATCCCACCCTCGGTAAGAATTTTTGCTCTATATCCGGGGGAGAGAATAACCAGTCCTCCTCCGGGTTGTGTTGGCGTTTTCGTTGAGAGTCTGAGGTCGGGATTAAGATTCCCGTTACCGAACTTGATCACGGAATATCTTCGAAGTTGGGGATTACCACTGTGTCAGATCACTCCTAATAGCTGGAAGAAGATAATCGGTCTGATGGTGCTGCTGCACGAGCAGGGTGAGGGGCTGCCATCGTGTAAGGAAATAAGAAGCATTTTTGCATTTAAGAAAAGTCCGAAGAGACATGTAGCGGAGTCTTCATGCTGCTTTTTTGCTGGGGCAAAGCCGCAACATGGTTTAAAAGTCGGTGAGATAATAACCGATATCCCAGAAACTCTCCATGGATTCCAGGAGGAGTGGTTATGGATTGGGGGAGAGTGGCAATCTGAGAGCTTCTTTCATGAACCTCGGATTGACGGGATGACGATTCCGATGTTAATTCATTCCAGAGCAAGTGAGTTTATGTCATTTTTTAATTCGGATATATCTCTCTGATTTTGCCTTGTTCTGTGTACTGACAGGTCGGAACTTTTGCCCTTTGTAGAAAAAGAGACCAAACAAACGGAACCGAGGTTGAGAG
Organism: Striga hermonthica; assembly: GCA_902706635.1. Taxonomy (NCBI): domain Eukaryota; kingdom Viridiplantae; phylum Streptophyta; class Magnoliopsida; order Lamiales; family Orobanchaceae; genus Striga; species Striga hermonthica. The sequence goes on along the minus strand of CACSLK010027624.1, from coordinate 2,415,952 downwards.
TTCGGTGGGAAATTAATCACACTCGCCGGTTTAGATAAGGAGGTTCGAGAATATCGCAAACTTGTAGTAGATTCGAAACTCGAAGCTGCTGGTTTATCTCCCGGAGTGTATACTGTCAAGTTTGACCCCGGTAATGAATCTTCCATAGCTGTTGGTTTTACTAGCACTTTCGTATATATCGAACAGTTGTGAATAACCTTGATTGTTTTATATATGATCGCAGTATATACTATCCGCTCCTCAGATTCCTAGGCTATAATTCAGTCAATGAGGCTAAGGAGTTCAGGCGTAAGTACCCCAACAGGGATTTGCAATCCAAATTTGGCAAAAGTCGGGATTTGCGCTTAAACAACATCATGAGGAGGGATCTAGTTCGTACCTTGGTGAAGGAAACCGCCGGTCAAAAGAATTCTGGCAAAAAACCGACTGAAGTGGGGTCGAGTGCGACCTCGGCTGCTATTCCGGGAAGCCCAAGGTCTTTACAAGAGGTGACTACTACCGAGGTGCCACCAGTCGTGATTGCAGTTGCTATTAACCAGGCAGACCCTGAACCCGTCGTAGTGGGAACAGAGGTGGTTACGGCCGAGGTCGTACATACCGAAGTGCCGCCCTCTTCTCCGAAGTCCCTGGAGTTGGAACAACCGGAGAAGAGGAAAAAGAGAAAATTGGTTAAGATGGCCGACGTTGGTGCCTCTTCCGGAGTGGAGAAGAGGTCAAAGAAAAAACATGACTCCGGTCACAAGTCTGTTGAGAAGAAGGTTGATGAGTCGCCCTTATTTGAGAAGTCGTTCTTATCAATTGATGAAGAGAGGGCGGCCAAAGTGAAGGTGCCCGAAGGCGTTGTGGAGGAATGGTTCACTACCTTCCAATCGGTTAAATCTCCACACATGTCCTCAAGGATCGATATGCCGGAGAACGCAAAAAGCGCAGCAAGGGTACCTTTGATGGTATGGGACCCGAAGTCCGAAGTGGGGGTATCGTCTTTATCAAGCGTTGACAAGTTAAACTATGCCAAGGCATGTTTGGGCCGAGCTTTGGTTAGCCTTGTTGCTGCTGAAGACGATCATATCCGGATTGTGGCTCAGCTGGATGGAAAGAGGGACATTATTGCGGCTCGGGATATGATGATTGTCTCGCTGAAGGAAGAGTCGGCTAAGACGGAGGCCGACTTGAAAGGTAAAATTTCTGAGCAAGTTATTCAATTGGAAGCGGCGCAGGCTGAGAACTCGGCACTGTCCGAGGAGAAGAAGGCATTTGAGGCCGAGGTGGCCGATCTTAAGGCGCGCCTCGCCGTGGTTGAGCAACACTTCAAAGCCTCGGAGGCCAAATTGGAGGAAACAGAGAAGGCGCTGTTAGATGAAAAGGCGGGGCATGAAACAACTCGCCAAGAGTATACCGAGGTCCGTGAGCTGGTAGGTCGGCAGAAGGATGCCCATCAGGCCGAGATGGCCAAACTTGAAAGAGAGAAATCGGCATATGGGGAGTTTATGTATGAGAACGACTTTCAAGATGGAAAGGACTCTGTTGCGGCCGTGGGACTGAAGTCCGTTGATGGTACCGGGGTGGAGGCCGTTGACGCCGGTGATGAGGATGAGGTCGGTGGACCTGACCTCGAGATCGAAATGAACACTTGCTTGAATCTGCGATGGGTCATTGAGCGTTATGATGCGAATTATTATGACATCGACGATATTCGTTTGTTCCTGTTCCACAAACTCGAAAAATACGGCTTCGACACTGAGATTAAGGGGATGCACATGGAGGCTGATGAGGATGAACGCGAGTTTTGTGTTTGGATGCTCCGCCGATCTGAGGAGATGAATGCTAATCCTGACCTGCCGCCGCTTTCCGAGGACAGAGCTGCTCTTCTCCGACGTGCTTATGTTAACATGATTTTGGAAGGAGAGAAGGAGAAGAGGATGGAGCTGGCCAACGTCTATCTCTCAACCCTGGCCGATATGGAAGTCGAACAACATTTCGACGACATGACCCCGGAGGAGATTCAGAGTAGGGTTAAGGCCTACATTGAGGAGAAAGCTAAGTCTTCTGAGAAGGAGGTCGAAGTCGTTGAAGCGCCTCAGGTGGCTGGAGCGAAGTCGGCTGAAGATGGGGATCCTCGGCACGAGTTTATTCCGATTACTGATGCTGCCATTGATGCGGCGGCTAAGGCCAAGAAGGTGGCGATGCTTGATCATCTTCAGAAGCAATTTTCGAACAACTCGGAGGTCGGTGAAGGTAGCGGTGCTGGTCAAGATGCTGAGAAGACCGCCTGAAGTTTCAGTTCTTTTTATGTTTTTTTTTTTATATATATTTGAAGTATATAGTCGGGGTGCCAGCATGTTGGCATCCTTAGTAGGAAATATATGATATTTGCAATGTGTAATCGGGGATATCAGGTAACTGATTCCCTTAGTAGGAAATATGTAAGGGTCTTCCCAACTTTTTTTAAGATATATATATATATAAAGTGTTTGCATAATTATCATTTTGATTTAGGTTTGTTGTACTATCTTCAGCAATTTTTTCGACCAAGTGTTCTGAACTCTCAGTTCGGATTATAAAATGAATTGCTTCAACTCGGGTTTATTTATATCATTAACCGAGTCGTGGGCTTTTATAAGAATAATTTCCGAGTTCCACTTTGATCTTTGGTTTTGTGATAATTTCAGCCACAAGTGCAAGTCGATATGCGAGTTTTCAAATAACTCGCAAAACTTAACACATATTTAGGGTCGTGCGTGAAATAAAATAGAGGTCACCGAACTTCGTCAGAGGTCGATTATGGAATGGCCCCAACCGATTTATATTTTTTGTATTCGGTAATATTCGGGACCCGTCAAATCATGTGTGTCGAAATGACGTTTGACGTGCGTCGCCCCCATCCGAAACATGTGTGGAGTTCGGATATATTATGGGGTGTCAGCGAGACCGAGTGTCGCAATGCTTACATCGGTACAAGATACTCATAGAACCGAGCTTACAAATGTTTACATAGGTATCGAGCTGCTGCTCGGATTTCCAAAAGCGAAAGCTGGCAGGCCTTCAGTACATCAAAAGGGTTATTTCGTTCATTCAAGAAGCAAAAGGAACGTCCATGCAAAAGGAAAATCGGCTATCCGACTTCGGACCATTCACTAATAGAACTTCTTTAGGAAAACAGCATTCCATGGATATTGATGCGGTGTCCCATCAGGATGAGCAATTCGGTAGGCCCCATGAGGTAGGACTTCAATGACTTGAAAGGGTCCTTCCCACCTCGGTCTGAGTGGGCCGGGGTCCGGCCCCATTATGCGTTTAAGGACCAAATCTCCAACTTGGAATGAACGAGGCTTAAGTTTAGAATTGACATATCTTTCACTTCTATGTTTGTAAGCGGCATTTTTGAGTTCGGCACGGGTGCGATGCTCGTCAAGTAAGTCCAAGTTAGCTTTCAGGTTTTCCGAGTTGGACTCTTCGGTAAAATGTTGAACTCGATACGTCGGCTCACCGAGTTCGACCGGGATCACGGATTCTGAGCCGTAGGTTAAGGAAAATGGGGTCTCGCCGGTAGAAGTTCGAGTTGTTGTCCGGTAGGCCCATAGGACATGCGGCAACTCTTCGGGCCAAGCTCCTTTGGCGGCGTCAAGTCAGACTTTGAGGCCGTATTTTATGAGCTTGTTCACGGCTTCAACTTGACCGTTGGATTGCGGGTGATAAGGAGAAGAGAAAAAATGTTTGATGTTGTATTCTTCGCACAGGGACTCAAGTTGTTTGCCTTCAAATTGTTTACCATTGTCGGTAATGATGGAATTCGGCACCCCGAAGCGGCAGATAATTGATTTCCACACAAAGTCGACGACTTTTTGCTCGGTTATCGTGACTAACGGTTCAGCTTCGGCCCATTTAGTGAAATAATCAACGGCTACTATGGCGAATCGAACACCTCCTTTTCCAGTTGGCAAGGGACCTATGAGATCGATCCCCCATTTGGCAAAAGGCCATGGACTGTAGATTGATTTGAGTTCCTCAGGAGACTGGTGGACGTTAGGTGCAAACACTTGGCATTTCGGGCATTTGCGAACCCATGTGGCGGCATCGGTTTTCAAGGTTGGCCAGTAATAACCTTGTCGTAAGACTTTGTAAGATAAGGCCTGTGCACCGGGGTGGCTTCCACAAATTCCTTCATGGATTTCTTCAAGGATATATCGTGAATCAGATTCATTTACGCATTTCAACAGTGGGACGGAATATCCTCTTTTAAATAAAGTTCCGTTATCCAATGTATATCGAGCTGCTCGAATCCGAAGTGCCCGAGCTTCTTTTGGGTCCGGAGGCAAGGCCCTAGTTTCTAAGTAGTGGATAATCGGATCCATCCAAGTTGGTGGTTTTTGTGGTGTTACCGGATTGATGGTCGCAACCTCGGAAAGGGCAGTTGACGATTGTTCTTGTTGTCCGATTTGGACATATTCCACGCTCTCCATCCCGGTACTGGAGGCCAATCGAGATAAGGCATCTGCTTGAACATTGAGAGTTCGGGGGATGTGTTCGACGTCAACGGAGAATTTTGATAATTTTCGTTTTGCTAAAGAGAGATACGGTGTCAACCGAGGTTCTTTAACTTCGTATGAACCATTGATTTGGTTGACAAGAAGCTGAGAGTCTGAGAAGACTTTGAGGTATTTCATGTTCATGGACTCAGCCAAATTTAATCCGGACAGCAAGGCTTCGTATTCGGCTTCATTGTTTGTCGCCGGGAAAAGAAATTTCACCGAGTGACAAAATAATCGGTTTTCCAGATTCGCTAGGACTATTCCTGCACCGGCTCGGTTGGCTGTCGAGGAACCGTCGATATAAAGAACCCATGGTTGATCATCATTGTGAATTGTTATGGCCGGAGTGAATTCGGCGATAAAGTCAGATAAGGCTTGTGCCTTGATAGCGGTCCTCGGTTGGTAATGGATGTCGAATTGTCCAAGTTCAATCGCCCATTTTATCATGCGTCCCGAGGTGTCGGGTCGGTGTAGGACTTGGCGCAACGGGTACGAAGTGCGGACAGTTATAGAATGTTCTTGGAAATAAGGTCGCAATTTCCGGGCTGCAATTACAAGTGCAAACGCCAACTTTTCCATCGGAGGGTAACGTCGTTCGGTATCATGTAAGGCTTTACTGATGTAGTAAATGGGTGATTGAAGGGTTCCTTCCTCGCGCACTAAAACAGCGCTGATTGCCGAATCACTAACTCCGAGGTACAAAAACAGCATTTCCTCGGGTCTCGGTTTTTGCAACGTCGGTGGAGAGGCAAGTGTTTCCTTGATGCTGATAAGAGCTTTTTGACATTCTTCGGTCCATTCGAAGCGCTTTCCTTTTTTGATTGCTTCAAAGAAAGGTTTGCAACGGTCTGTGGACTTGGAAATGAACCGATTGAGAGCGGCAAGTCGGCCGGTTAGGGCTTGGACACCTTTAACCGAAGTCGGGGGAGTTAGGTCTTGGATGGCCTTTATTTTGGCCGGTTGGCTTTAATTCCGCGCTGGCTAACCATATAGCCCAGAAATTTTCCCGATTTAACTCCGAAGGTGCATTTTTTGGGATTTAGGACCATGGAATAAGATCGTAGGACATCGAACATATCGTGAAGGTGCGTTACATGGTCAGAAGCGTGCACCGATTTGACGAGCATGTCGTCGACGTAAACTTCCATAGTATAACCAATCATCGCGGCAAACATTTTATTGACGAGGCGTTGGTATGTAGCTCCGGCGTTCTTCAACCCAAAAGGCATCATGGTATAGCAGTACAGGCCTCGTGCCGAATAGAACGAGGTGTGTTCGGAATCTTCAGGATCCATCGGGATCTGATTGTAGCCGGAGTAAGCATCCATGAAACTCATCAACTCGTGTCCCGACGTGGCATCAACCATATAGTCTATATGTGGGAGTGGATAACTGTCCTTGGGACACGCTTTGTTCAAATCGGAAAAATCGATACACAGTCTCCATAGCCCGTTACTCTTTTTGACAAGGACAGGATTTGAGACCCATGTCGGATATCTGGCTTCTTTGATGAATTTGTTGTCGATGAGTTTGTTGACCTCTTCTTCCAGTGCCTTCTGTCGGTCCGGCCCCAGTTTTCTTCTTTTCTGAACAACAGGGCGGACCGTTCGGTCGAGGTTTAGCTTGTGGCTAGCGACATCGGGGTCGATGCCCTTCATATCTTCGTGTTTCCAGGCAAAAACATCAGAATTGTGACCGAAGAGGCTCCTGGAGATGACTCCCGATGCGCAATGATTTGTGGAAAACTGGTTCATCAACGTATATTATCTCCACGTCTTCTCCAGGTTCGGCTCGATCACTTCGGCTTTTTTCTTTAAATTGGGCTCTTGGGTCCAGCTCATCTTCTTCAAGGATGGGTTCCTTTCCAGGCCGGCGACCTCGGTCTTCGGTCAAAGGATCCGAGGTGGGAGGATCACCGTCGTGGTTGTTTGGTTCTTCGGACACCGTGTCGTTCGAGACGCTTCGTAATGGTGAATCGCTCGTCGAGGTGGAATGGACTCCGTTGGGGGGTATGAATGTAATAAGTTCTCGAGCTTCTCTCTGGTCTCCAAAGTGTGTCCCTTCTCCTCGTGTGGTCGGGAACTTCAGAGCATAGTGAAAGATCGAAACAGCAGCTCGAAGTTTATACAATGTTGTTCTGCCGACGATGGCATTGTACTCATTATTAATATCCAGAATCTTGAAAGTTTCCATGACGATCTTGGTGACATTCTCCGAAGTGCCGAATCTGACAGGTAAAGTGATCTCGCCGATAAGTTTCGAAATACTTCCGTTGAACCCTTGTATTTTATCATTGCAAGGTCGGATGTCGGCAGGATCAAGACCCATTTTGTCAAAAGCTTTTAACATCAAAATGCTCGAATAGGCCCCGGTGTCCACCATAACACGATGTACGGGGATTCCGCATATTGGGACGGTGATAACAAGTGCGTCGGAATGAGGGTGAGCGAAGTGATTAGCATCCTCCATATTAAAAGTTATGGGACAATTCCGATTGTTGAGGATGTCTCTCAAATCTGTAGTGTACACTTGTTTGCTGGAGTTGTACGCTTGTCGGGCATAGGCTTTGATTTGTCGACGGGACAATGTACTCCGGGAGTTATTGGTGTTGACACGGTGGACGGTGATTTGCATCGGTTCAGGAGATCGACCTCGTTTACGTCCTCGGGCAGTTCCAGTAAAGTCTGAATTGGGCGTTTCCGAGGTGAACATGAATACTTCTTTGTCTCCTTGTCGGATGCGTTTTGGCATGGTACCTCGGTCCTCCTCATCATCCTCATCATATGATTCGACATGACGCCCTGGACCTCGTCTTTGGGGGTCGGTGTTGCGGTAGAATTTTCTAAGCTGTGGATGACCAATCAATCGTAACAGGGCTGCTAACAAACTTAGACACTCATCTGTGTTGTGCCCTGGTGATTTATGAGTCACAATACCGGGACTTGTCCAGCTTATCCTCGGGCATCCGAAGTGGTTTGGGGTCCGGTAAAATGCCTTTTCCTTTGATCTCTTCATATATGGTAGCTGCCCCGGTGGAATATACGGTTTGATAACCGGATTTCACGTCGGTAGCGTACTGTTTTCGGGCTGCTCGAACTTCAGGATCATTGGGGTCTCCTCGGGGAGGTCCCCTGAATTGAGTCTTGCTTTGCTTGTCGAAAAATTTATTCTTCTTTTTCTCGTCAGTCCCCACCTTAGAAGACTTCGGGTTAAAGTTAAAATCGGGGACCGACATGGCTTCTTCCGCTATGATGTGCTGCTGAGCTCGAGCAAGAAATTCTTGAAAAGTGTTTGGTTTATTTTGGCACAGTGTCAGCGGAAGATCGAATTCGGTTTCAATCCAGCAATGGCCATGACAAGCAAGGTTTCTGGGTGACAAGGTTCCATGTTTTGAACTCGGTCATTGAACCGGGCAATATAATCCTTCACACTTTCATCATCTTTCTGAGTTATATTTGCGAGAGATTCTTTCGGGATTAAACAGACTTGAGCTCCGATGAAATGAGATCGGAAAGCCGACCTTAGTTGTTGCCACTTCCAAATTGAATGAGGAGGAAGAGAGTGATACCATTTTTGGGCCCGAGGCCCCAGTGTAAGCGAAAACATACGACACTGGAGTGCGTCCGAGGCCCCATGCAGATCCATCCAAGAAGTATAATGACCGAGGTGCGAGTCAGGGTCTGACGTTCTATCATATAGCCCGATCTGGGGGACTTTGACTTTCCCAGGTACAGGTTCCAAAGTGAGCTCCGGAGTGAGAGGAGAATCGGCTTCCAAATACACTTGCGCCGAGGTGGAGGCCCGCCGAGGGGGATCTTCAGGTGCCCGTTGTCGACTTTCTAATTCGGCGATTCTTCGTCGCAATGTTTCAAGTTCGGATGACTCTTGACGAGCCCGATTTCGTTCTATGTGCTGCCGAAGGTCGGTCTGCGCCTGGTTAGAAGGGTTTCGGTGCTGTGCATAAGGTGGTGATCGTCGTGAATGACCGGACTGGCTCTCGGCAGTTTCTTCATGAGGAAGTATAAGAGGATTGCGACCGGCGTCAGTACGACGTGTAGTTTGGTCTGGAGGTGGTTGTAACGCTCTATCACGAGGTTGAGAGGTTGCGTGGGACGTAGTTCTTCCGCCGTCTCGTTGCATAGGTGGATTCTGCGGATTCACAGGAGTCGTCGGTATTACGGAGTGCCCCGGGGCAGCCGTCGATGTGCCGGGGAGGGTTTGAGCCATCAAAGCTGCGAAACCACGTGCAAACTCCGGATTTCAAATAAAACGGTATAATCCGGTACGGGGGGAGCTACGGCTTGCCGTCTAGCGGATTGGGCAGCGTTGCGACTGTGACCATCTCGTGAAGTATTACCACGATGCTCTGAATGGGACATTATGTATATGGCTGATGGGAATCGTTATTTGAAAAACGCGGAGATTAACCTCAAATTGCTTATGAGGCCCTTCCTCTAGCGCCAAACTGTTGTCGTATGTGTCTTAACAACGATTTAAAGTTGAGTTTATGGGATAATTTTAAGTGGTTTGAACGTAAAGCATGTAAGGGTTGTTCAACAATGGCCCCGGTCCGAGGTGAACCGAGGTGAAAAGCCTTTATAGGCTGTTACGTGTTGCATATTCATGAATTCGGGGGTCCCCGTACAAATGTCATAGGCTCGCTATTTATAGTAGCTTTTTCGATAGCTACATTGGTATTCGTGTATTATTTTTCGTATAAAGTAACTTTTTGGTGGGCGGTTGGAGCAGTGGGTCCCACGTGAATGATGACGAATCTCGTAGATTGTGATATGTGTGTGTGGGCGCCTTGTCACCTGCTTTAGGAGGTGGCGACCTCGGTTTCAGTTGACCTCGGCAGGTGATGACCTTGATTTAAGTTAACGTCGGTAAGTGTAGGTCACTTCGGTCTTCGGTAGTTCGGACCGGTTCATTGCGTGGACTGGTGAGGCTTCGGATCACGTCGGTTCAATAGTTAATTTCACTTAACATGATGCTTGAAACTTCTTAATGGTGTTTTGCCGAGTCGGATGATAACAAGCCTCATTTTGGGTTTCCTCGCGTCTGTTAGACTTTTGTTGGTTTCCCCATGGCAGGATCTTCTTCCTCGATTCAGGACGATGAGCTCTCTCAGAGGATGGATAACTTCTCCCTCTCAGGAAAAGAAGCCCTTCTCGTGGATATAGCTAATCAAGACATTCGGGTGAGCGCCGAGGAATGTCACCGGAGCTTATTCGGGAAAATAGTAGGTGATAAACCTGCTAGCTGGATTGGAATAAAGAGGTTAATGAATCAAATTTGCAGGCTATCCCAGCTAATGGAGGTCAAGGAACTGGAGCCGAATTATTTTCAGTTTATCTTTCAGTCCAAAGAAGATTTTAAGAGAGTCAGTTATGGCACGAACTGAACTTTCGAAAATCAATATTGAATCCTCAGTGAATGGAAAAACGGGCTGAACAGCAAACATCAATGTTTCCAGGAACATAACTTACGGGTTCAGGTCATCAACATTCCTTTGAATTGGCTTAGTACGGAGGTTGGAATCAAAATAGGGAAAGTCTTCAAAGGAGTTGACAATGTGGTCATCACAAACTATGGAAACCATGGGGGTAAGTTCTTGCGCTTGCTGGTTTCATTAGATCTTACAGAACCATTTCCAAGGTGCACTAAACTAAGACTCGGTGATGATGTGGTAAAAATCAGTTTTAAGTATGAAAAACTGAGAAATTTGTGTCATTATTGCGGTCACATTGGGCACTTAGAAAAGGGATGCCTGAAGAAAGTCCAGGACATCAAATCTGGTAATCTCAAGGAGGGCCAATATGGTGATTGGCTCAAGGTGCCTGAAGGGCAGTTTTGGGCTAATACCAACATCCACAACTCTGGTTCAAGAAGTCCTCAGCGCAGCCCACGCAACTCTCAACAGCCATCTTCCTCAGAGCATTCATCCCATCATCAGGCAATGGCTAGTCAAGCTTCCCTCAGAAACCAACTTATCATTCACTCTGCAGATTCTAACCTCAATATCATATCCTCAACTAATGATTCTCCTCCCAGCCCACCCGTTGTGTCCCCAACACCACCAGAAACCATGAAACCAGTACCAGAAATCATGAAACCAGTACCCATCAGAGAAGAAGCTAGAAAGGAAATGGAGATTGACAACAGAATTCTCCCATTGTCTTTGATCAGCTCTTCTAAAGCTACAAAGAAAGGGAAGGGCAAATTGACAACTTGGAAAAGAGCTGAGGCAAAAGAGGGCAGGCTTCTAAGACAAGAGGAGTCTCCTTCTACATCAGAGGCTCTTTCAATTGGCAAGAGAGGCAGATCAGAAACTCTTGATGATCCTGTTGAGGATGAAGATATTGCATTAGCAGGCTCTTCAAGCAAAAAGGCAAAAGCAACTGAGGTAAAGGTGGGGGTGGCCAGCCTTGATTGGCACCCAGGTTCCCAATGTTAGCTGTGGTGTGGAACTGTAGAGGGCTAGGTGGGCCCTCTACAGTTTCCCAAATCAGAGGGATTATCAGGTCCCATCACCCAACCTTTATTTTTCTTTCAGAAACAAAAAAAAAAAAATGTTTTGTTAAATCAGTTAGTAGGAAATTAGGCTTTGAGGATCGATTTTCTCTTGTTGACCCTCAAGGCTTAAGTGGAGGTCTTTTGTTACTTTGGGATTCTTCAGTTACTATTTTGAGTATTCAAACAGCTCCATTCTATATTGCAGTTCATTTTCACCTAGCTAATTCAGATCCCCAATGGGGAATATTTGTTTATATGAGTACCATCAGAGCTACCAGGTCTTTACAGTGGGCTATCCTTGAGGATGCTAAGGTTAATTGGGGAAACCTCTGGTTTATAGCTACAGATTGGAATGACCTGTGCTCCAGTGTTGAAAAATGTGGGGGCAATCCCAGACCATTGAGCAGTTTTGTGGGCTTCAATCTTTCATAGGTAACATGGACATGGAGAAAATTAAGATGTTGGGTCATCTATTTACCTGGTGTAATAACAGAGCTTCTAAAGGACTAGTGGAAGAAAAGCTTGACAGATCTTTTGGCTCCTTGGACTGGCTTTAGAAATTCCCTAATGCCTTAGTGATGAACAAAGCTACTAGCTCATCAGATCACTCTATTCTTCTATTGGATGCTGGCCTCCCAAAAAACAGGAAACTCAAGAGGTTCCACTTTGATAAGAGATGGGTGATGATGGAAGGATTTCAGGAAGTGGTGCAGTCAGCTTGGCACATTCAAGTCTCTGGAACACCATTTTTCCAACTGAAAGAGAAAGTCAAGAATACTAGAGTTGCTCTCTTAATCTCGAGTTCCAAATTCCATACGCAGAATCGACTCAAAATTGCAACTCTCTCTAAGAAGCTGGATGAGTTATGAGATCAACAGATTTCCAACCATTGGGAGGACTAGAATGCTACCAGAGTTGAACTTGATAATGCCCATAAACATGAAGAGCTTTACTGGAACCAGAAGGTAAGAATGAACTGGCTCAAGCATGGAGATTGCAATTCTAAATTCTTCCATGCTTGTCTCTTCTAGAGGAGAAGAGCTCACATCTAGGCAAGCCATCCATGCTCATATTACTAAATTCTACTCATCTCTCTTTTTTTCTGAAGGCTCTTGGGGAGGAGATTCAGTGCTACATTTAATTCCCCAAACCATCACCTCAGAAATGAACTCAGCCCTGCTGGTACCAGTTGAAGAAGAGGAAATCAAGGCTGCTCTCTTTTCTCTTCCCTCAGACAAATCTCCTGGGGAGGATGGCATGAGTGCCTTTTTTCTATCAACACCTATGGTCTCTCATCCACAAGAAATTTGTTGTTGCAGTTCTTAGCTTCTTCAGCTCATGTCAGATTTTGCATTACTGGAATCACACCATCATGTCCTTAATTCCTAAATGTGCTTCCCCAGACTCTCTGAGTCATTTCAGACCAATCAGCTTATGTTCAGTGGTGTACAAAGTGATTTCTAAGGTTCTTGCTCAAATATTACAGTCCTGCCTAGAAGGATGTATCAGTAGCCACCAATCAGCATTCATTAAAGGAAGACAGCTTCTTGATAATGTCATCGTGGCTCAGGAAGCTTTTCACTTTCTAAACAGACACTCTTCAGGTAAGAACTTTTTCATGGCCCTTAAGCTTGACCTCATGAAAGCTTTTGATATGGTGGAATGGCTTGGTGTTAAGAAGATTATGATTTAGATGGGGTTTTGATATGGTCGTTAGTAGTGGCTCGTGAGGAACCGGTTGTGATCCGGTCATCATTGTCCATATGAAGGGGACCAGTTAAGCATTATGGTAGTCGGCGGTTGGGAGTGCTCGGCGTCGCACGGTGTTCGGCGCCCCTCAAGTGCTCGGCATTGGAGGTGGTCGGGATGGAGTGTCTGGCGCGGCATCGTCCGGTATGATGAGTTCCCGGCGTAGGGTGAATGTTCGGCGTGGGCGAGTGCCCGGTGTGGGAGAGTGCTCGGCCAAGGGAGGTGCCCGGCGGCCCTCGTGTGTTTGGCGGCCCTCGCATGCCGTCGAAGGGGCTAGAACCTGAAAATGGCTTCGAGATCAAGTTACAAA